>JAYESA010000016.1:161658088-161740588 GCA_036927795.1 Iris macrosiphon | reverse complement strand
TGGAGGAGCGCTAGCACGAGGAGCATCTCAGCATCGTGTCGGAGATGCTGAGGCAGGAGAGGCTGTATGCCAAGCTCAGCAAATATGAGTTCTATTTGGATAGAATACCATTCATGGATCATATAATCACTGGAGATGGACTATCAGTTGACCCGAAGAAGATTGCTGCAGTGGAGACGTGGCCTGCCCCTACATCAGTTACGGAGATTATGAGTTTTCTCGGACTTGCCAGATATTATCGGAGGTTCGTGGAAAACTTCTCGAGGATCGCTGTGCCTATGACGCGGCTGACGCGTAAAGACGAGGAGTTTATCTGGACTGAGAAGTATCAGACGCTTTTGATGAGCTGAAGAAGTGTCTAACGTCTGCACCGATTTTGACACTTCCTTCTGGATCTGGAGGATTTGTGGTGTATAGCGATACATCTGGGAGCGGATTAGGATGTGTACCGATGTAGCACAGCAAGGTGATAGCTTCCGCATTGAGACAACTGAGGGTTCATGAGAAAAACTATCTGACACACGATCTAGAGCTAGCTGTAGTGATATTTGCACTAAAGCTATGACGATACTACCTTTATTGAGAGCGGGATAAGATTTATACAGATCAAAAAATTATGAAGTATGTCTACACTCAGAAGGAGCTCAATATGAGACAGACGCTGGCTAGAGTTGATAACAGACTATAATATTGAGTTACAGTACCACCCTGGCAAGGCAAATGTTATAGCAGATGCCTTAAGCAGGAAGCCCATGGCATACTTTTTGATGACTCAGCGACATTTGTTAGAGGATCTTCAGAAGCTCGGGATAGAGGTTGTAATGCCAAGCAAGGATGGACAGATGGCCAGTCTAGAGGTTCAGTCTATATTGGTTGAGAGGATTAAGGTAGCCCTGCCTACCAATACGAGATTTCGACGAATGCGAGAGAGGACAGAGGTCGACATGCAGACGAGACTCCGGATTCATGAAGACAGAACATTGAGGTATGGAGATCACCTATACTTTTCGAGTAGCGAGCTACGCCAGAAATTGATGACCGAGGCCCATAGCTCAATTTATTCTATTCATCCTGGGGGTACGAAGATGTACCGAGATTTGAGATAACACTACTGGTGGCATGGGATAAAGAGAAAGATTATGAGATTCGTGGCGAGATATTTGGTCTGTCAGCAAGTCAAGATTGAACATCAGAGGACTGCAGGACTATTTTAGCTGCTTCCCATTTCCGAGTGGAAGTGGGAACACATTACCTTGGACTTCGTCACGTGATTTCCGATGAGCCCTAATGGGAAGGATGCAGTCTGGGTTGTCGTGGAACGACTCACCAAGTCGGCGCATTTCTTTCCCTTTAGAGTTGGACAGTCCACGGAGATATTGGCTGACATGTATATGAGGCAGATAGTACGACTACATGGAGTGCCTGCCAGCATTATATCAGATTGTGATTCCAGATTCACGTTAATTTTTTGGTAGAGTATGCAAGAGAGTCTAGGAACTCGTCTCAAGTTCAGTACTGCATATCATCCACATACTGATGGTCAGTCAGAGCGCACGATTCAGATACTAAAGGATATATTGAGAGCGTGCATGATCGACTTTGGAGGATCTTGGGAGGACCATGTCCACTTGGTGGAATTCTTCTACAACAACAACTACCAAGCAAGCATACAGATGGTACCTTATGAGGCATTATACGATTGGAAGTGTAGGTCACCAATATGTTAGAGTGACATGGGAGAGCGTCAGATACTAGGTCCTGAGCTGGTGACACAGACAGTGGAGAAAGTAAAGCAGATTCAGGGCCACTTGCGTGCAGCACAGGACAGACAGAAGCATTGGGTAGATGCGCATCGTAGACCTTTGGAATTCAAGGAAGGTAACCATATTTTTTTGAAGATATCGCCTACTCGTGGTACCATCAGATTTGGGGGCAGAGGCAAGCGGAGTCCGAGGTACATCGGACCTTTTGACATCTTGGAGCGCATGGGCGAAGTGGCTTATCGTCTTGTATTGCCTCCATCAATATGAGTGCATGACGTATTTCATGTATCGTAGTTGAGGAGATACGTGGTAGACCCTAGCCACATGCTCGATCATTCAAAGATTATAGTTGGGCCCAGTTTATCATATGCGGAGCAGCCAGTGGGGATACTCGATCGCAGTGAGAAAATTTTGAGGGGACAAACTATTCGACTGGTCAGGGTTGCATGAAAGCATCATTCACCAGACGAGTCTACCTGTGAGCGTGAGGATTCCATTCGACATCGTTTTCTATATTTATTTGAAGACCGAGGTACGAATTTATGTACTATATTCGATTACCTTTTAACTTTTTAAATTCTCGTAACTCTTATTCGTGCTTTACTTTTAATTTCGGGGATGAAATTCTTCTAAGCTGGGAAGGATTTAAACTCTCTCAAAAAATCTTTATTTTAGGTAGACTAGATATGGTTAGAAATTTTGGTTTAGCATCAGGGTGTTTAAGGTTTAAAAATTTGGTTGCGTAAAATGGTTCTTTAATTTAAACCCTTGGTGCACCTTATCATTGCTACAATAATTGGAGCCCAACCATAGACTTTAATTTCTAACATATTATTGCACTCTTGACCTGACAAGTCAACCTAGGCGCTGGATATTTTTGTCGCTCACAAACACACTCTCTTGTACTCTAATTTAATTGCACAACTTCCCAGTCACAAAATTAATTATTTAATCCTATGTCACGTACCTATGTCGTTGCCATCGATTTGGGACACAAACTCAACCTGTTTTCCCAAACAAATTAAAGGACATAAGACTGACACCAAGCCTATACCGTTCATGACCTTTGTATCACTCATAATTGGGATCCCATGTGCCCCCATTTAATTTAAGAGCACATGACACTTTATTTAATTAAATTGGGGACACCAACTTAAACCAATCCCAACCTAACCCTAATTTAACTTAATACCCATTCATGAGGCCTATACAAAACACATAACACCCCCTCACCCTACAAAAAACTAAACACAACTTCCCACACCAAATCCTTACCATTTTTTCTTTATGTACAAACACCCAAAAGTTAAGGGGCTTAATGGCAAAAATGGTGCTAGGTGTCACCACCCTATTGGTTAAAGCCAATGAAGAACCCCCCCCCAACCTCACATGTCTGGTCACCTCACACTCTCTCTCCCCTTGCAAAGTATTTTTCTTCATGTGAAATCCTAACCATTGATTCAAATTCCCCCCATCACAACCACTCATCCCCTATATTAACACACACACACATACCCTTCCCAATGTGGCTGACCCTAATCCCTAAAAAAACCTAGGAATCCACCCTCTCTCTCTCCTACCTCTACTATAACTAGCTGACCACACTCCATTCTTCTCCATTCTTCTTCTTCTTCTTCTTCTTCTTCTTCTTCTTCCTCACGTAGCCGAGCTCCGGCCACCACCTGTTGCACTTCACCATCCCCACCACCACGAACCACCCTCACTGTCTCCGGCCACCATAATCTTTACCGCCTCTACCTCACAGCTCTACCACCGCTGCCATCTCCACCACCATGAACGACCGGCCACCACAGAACACGACTACCACCCTAGTTTACCACGACCGGCCATCGCAGAACACGATTACCACCCCAGTTTACCATGACCCGCCACCACAGAACACGACCATCACCTCCAACCCCTCGAGCACCACCTCGACCACTACTTTCACTGCCTCGCCAGAGCCATCACCTCAATCCGTCGCTGAAATCTTCTCCATGAACCACCCACAGCCATCACTGTCTCCACTGCCATGGCCTCACCCGCAGCCGCCAACACCTACTCCGCCATGGCCACCATCAGCACCACCGCCATTGCCACCGACCTGCCACCACGAGCCGACGCCATCCTGCCCCTCCCCCCCACCGCGGCCAAGCCGCTGCCGCAGCAGCTGTTGCTGAGCCTATTGCTGCTGTGGCTGCTGCCGTTGCCGTTCTGGCCGCCGCTCCAGCGTCGCCGATGACCCCTGGAGAGCCCCGACCACCGGTGGGCACCCCCTACTGGTCGGCCTCCCTCGAGTGTCCCCGAGCCTCGCCATGGCTGAACACCTCCTCCCCTCGGCCGCGAGGAACCACGACTCGAACCTTAGTTCAGAAATCCGAATTTAACCTCCCCGATTCACGAAGTTATATCTCCCTCCTCACTCATCCGATCCTTGAGACGATTCTTCAAGTATGAACCATATTTAACCCTTTTGTAATGTGTTCAATTAGAATATTTTAGCTTGTATTCTTTTGTTAGTAATTAGAGTTCCAAATCATGGAAAAAATAGTTTTTATAAAACTTGGAAATCTTTGATACGGAGTTGGTTCCTACAAACCGGATAATCTTATCGCGTACTGATTGCACCGAAATACGTATATAATCAACGTTGATGTGTGGGATTTCGTGAAACTTAATTTGGATGTGCGTGCACACCGAAATCAATATATATCCGTCGAAAGGTACCGTATCGGCCTATTCTGACACTCATCATAATTTCATGTGTGCCTGTCATTTTGCAACGAAACTTGCATCATTGGATTCGCAGCGTTACGCTGGTCATGTGACCCAAGTTTGGTTCAATTCTGAGAACGTTGACGAAATATCGTTTCGTGGGCCCCACGGTTCCACATGACGGACGATTTCGTGATCGACTCAATGGAATCCAGTTTTGGATGTTCCTTTGGGTTCGTATCATTGTTCTGGACTCATAAACACTAAGTTTAGCAAATTTGGAGAACTTTGTCTCTGGCATATTTTTTGGTGCAAGACGGAGCCCACTTGTGGATCCCTTGTTGACCAAAAACTACATTTTTGCTCCTGTATCCAAATTGGACGTATGTATATGCTTTTCTGAGTATCTCACTCATTTTGAAATTGTTGATGATATTTGTGACAGCATCCGAAGATATCTGCTCCATTTTTTATCTTGAGCTGCAACTTCCTTGGCGAGTTCGGGTTCGAATCTTCGCCTGGCTTCCAGGCAACTGTACCTTGCCATCATGTATCTCAGTTTCAGATTTATTATTTATTTTATCTATGCCTTGTGCACACTTTGGATCAGAATCGTTACTTAGCGTCCGGGTCATAACCGGGTGCAGACATTTTTTGGTATAGTCTAGTATCGATTGATAGATGTTCGCGACACCTTGATGTACCTACTTGGTTATATCGGAATCCTAGGACACATTCAGACACCATCATCCTGTCAGACTTCCTGTATCTTGATACTGTTAGCATGACCGGAATCTGGGATGACTTTAGGATCGTGATTGTTGATAGGTACTTCAGTATGATGAGATTGATAGATAGAGGTTCAGGTTCAGCGAGCACTCGTTGACCGCATTGGGAGGGAAATATAGTTACAAGATGTTTGGGCTACTTTGCACGCGCTATATGTTCCTATTTATGTAGTGATCCTGTATTCAGAGTCGTAGTATCACCCGTGTGACTCTGTGCTCGGAGCTACGATACACCCCATGTGTCTCTGTGCCTCGGAGCTATGATTTTATATTTGGAAAGCCCACGCGTCGAACATTGTCTTCAAAAGTTGCGTCTCACTTAGGTGGTTATGCTAGATTACACCGGCGTAGCACATATTTCTTTCTGTTATACTATGGCATACTATTTTTGTACCTTGTTACGTCCCCCTGAGGACCTGGTTCCCTGCCAGATTGTAGGGTCGATTGCTGACGGAAGGCTAGAGCTGCTGATGAGTATTATACCGGTATGCAGGTATTATTACTCGATATTTGTATTCATTTCTTCATTGTTCAGCTATTATGATCTTTGCTTATTTTCTGCTAGTATAGCCCAGTATTTGTAGACTCATATTATTTTCCTTCGAGTCTATTCGGACGAGTGTAGTGTGGGGTGCACACCATGATATATGATGTACTTTCTTTATTACATATCCTTGTGGTTTGAGACAGAGACATGTAGACCGTGTTATCGAGATAGTAACCCTCATTTACAGCTTATACGTATTCAGAGTCAGACTGGAGTCCCCTTGGTACGTAGCTGGCCATTCCCACGTGGCCTAGTCCCTTGTATTTTGGGACTGGGGCATAACACAAGTCCAATGTCTAAAGAACACTAAGCATAAATAAATAAATAAATAAATAAATAAATAGCAGAGTGCTCAAGAGAAGTCCTCCGGCACAACCTCGTCCTCTGGTGCAAGTACTGCTCATGTCTCGTAAACCTCGGGGTAGCTCTCCTCGTCTATACTTGGGGACATAATCCAGATCTAGGTTCTCAGGGGACACAGCAAGGTACAATAAACACTCAAAACAATATAACAGTAAATAATAAACAGTGTGCTTAGTATACCTATCATAACCAACTAAGTGAATGCAATTGAGAACGTACTTGTCCGCTAAACCACCGGGGCCTGTAGGTCTCATAGACACGACAATAGCATGTAGTAGTAGTAGTAGTAGTAGTAGTAGTAGTAGTAGTAGTAGTAGTAGTAGTAGTAGTAGTAGGTACGTAAAGGTCCTGTCAAGGTACCTGCAGCGCTATAGGGCCCGAAGCGCAAGCAACGATAGCACTTATTGTGTGGTAGCCCAACGGTACAGTAGATTCTCCCCGATCCCCTGTATCTCGCGTTTCATGTCCATAACTGTAACCTCCGATTTCCAAATTCCTGAAATATTTAGATTTTTAAATTATTTTTTATACCAAGTTTATAAAATATTTTTTCCTTGAATTCTTGTATTTGATTTTGAACAATGTTTGATTTTAGAAGGTAATTTAAATTCTTTTATAAAATCATTTTTTCTAAATGTCGATTTATCATAAATTAAATAGATAAATAATAAAATATATATAATACTCTAGCTTCGAATATTTATTGGCTTGAAATCATAAAATTATTTGTTTAATAAAATTTTTTGAAGGACTAGTTGTTTTCATAATAAATTTTCATATCCATTTTGGATTAGTAAATAAATAAATTACATATTTTCTAGGGTTTGAAATATGGGTTTAATTAGTAGCTAATTTGGAAGCCTCTTAAAACATTTTTCTTAAATTATATTTTTTCTATTTATTTACCAGTTACCGTCTCCCATTCACACCCTCATTTTCCCACATGAAAACTCATTCATATCTTATCTGGGCCATTCATTATTTGGGCTAATCCTCACCCTTTATCCCATACCCTCTCTCCCTATTTAAAGTCTCTCATCACCATTCCCAAGAAACCCTAGCTAGCCTTCACAAATCCCCACAAGCCACAAGCCAACAAGCCATCACCATTGATTTGTGTGCTCGTGTCCGTGTGTCCAGCATTACCGTGTCAGCCGTGTTGGCCTCGGGTCCGACCCCGGGTGTCCTACCGTATCCATCCATTTTCTGTGTCCAGATTTACAACATTACAACCAAATTTTTGTGTCCGACACCGTCTGGACACAACCACCACACCACAGTACATTCAAACCCCTGTGTCCAACACCCGGACACGTCCACAGTACAGCAAACCCTTTCCTAACCCTAGATCTGACTTAGCCGCCGTCGTTGGCCGCTGATACGTCGACGAGCTCCATCCGATCACATAGTCGTCTTCAGTAGCTCCGTCGTGTCCGACTCTGCGTCGATCCGCCCAATCGAGCTCAGATCCGCCGCCACAGCAGATCCGGAGCCGACGCCGCCGCCTCGAGCAGATCCACCGCCGCCGCCTCAGATCCGGAGCCGCCGCCGCCGCTCTCGGGTTTCCACCGCCGCCGCCCGAGACGAACGACGACCACCGCCGAACGTCGACCACAGCAGATCCACCGACCGCCGCCGAGCTTTGCTGCCGCCCTGAGCTCCCAAATCCCGCCTCGAAGTCGTCGACCGCCGACGCCCTGCCCGGCGAGACTCCTCCGCCGACGCCGGGAAACCCCAAAAGTGAGCCCGACTTCCCTCTCTCCGTTTCCCTCTTTCGATCCTCAGTGAAATATTTGGGTAATTTTAAAGATAATTAGTTTAGTTAATATCTGATTAGATTAGTTAATTAATTTATTAATCAGTTAGTAAATTCTTAATTAATTAGTTAATTTCTAAATAGTTTAGTAAATAAAATATAATTAGTTTTATTTTTAATGTATGAATTTAGTTAATTATTATGTGTAAAATTTAGTTATGTAATTATTAAAAAGGGTTTTGATTATGCAAAAAAAAAATATAATAATTTTGGGGTCTATATTATTAATTAAAAATATAGTTCAATAATAAAAATAAGATCAAAATTGTTTATTTGGGCCGGTGACCAATTTTACTATAGATATAAAATATATTGGCTTTTTACATAAATTCTAGATTTTTATAAATAAACTTTTACTTGTAATTATTGTTCAAAATAATTTCGAAATGATTTTCATTAAATTAAGGTGTTACCTTAATAACAAACAAACGACCCTTTCTCCTATTAGCCTGGTATCCTTATCTCGATTTTCGTGCCGAACTCCGATCTTGGACTTCTTTATATAGATTCTAGCTATTTGGACTGCTCCGGACCCATTGGAACTAACTGCTATTTCATTTGGGATCACCTTGAGGAGGGTGGCATTATATACATTCTTTGATTAGTTATATATATATAAATATTTGATTGATATATATATATACAAATATGTATTTTGGTATAAAAATATATATTTATATTCATCTATTAGTGTATATACACAAATACGTATTTTGTACAATTACTAAGAGACACTTATATATATTATATATATTTTTATTGGTATATACCCTGAGTGTAAATGTGTATTAATATACGTATCCCTACTAGATGACCCTAGTTGACTAGAGCCATGCCTGGCATAGCCCTGAGGCCAGTGTATTTCTATTGTGTGTTAGTGTAGCATCTGATACAAGTGATATTATTATATGTTTATAGGACTGTCGGATTCTCCAGACAATACTCTGGGACAAGACATTGGTATTGACAGCTAAGGACCCAAGGCGAGTACATTCTCTGATTAGTTTCTAATTTATGATATCTCCTATGTTCACTGTATCTAGTGTAGATATCCATGCTCTTGACACGCTGGTTACACGGATTGGTGTAGACGGATCTCGTCATGAGATGTTATTCCTTATTCATGGTGTAGCTTGTACAAGTCTTGTTTCATTGATATCTTCTGCATGTACAGACACTGATTTCCGGGGAGATTTGCTACCTCCCTAGGGAATCCCGTGCCATAGCGTACCATGATTTGATCTACTATACCAGTCGGGGGTTTGGGGAGTATTTTAGTGTAGATATGTGATCATACCCAACTTTCCATGCATCATAGCTCACCCCACATCTCACGTCAGGTGCGGCCTGACCATCTCCATGCTTCATAGCTGTTACGTGTGATTAGCCTGACCTCTACATGCATCATAGCTAACCAACGGTTAGCCTGACCTTCCATGAATCATAGCTAATCACATGTAACCAGCCTGATCAAGTTCCCAAGCCGATCACATGTTAAAGCTAGTACTCACACACTTAGTCATAGGTTTCTTGCTCATTGACATATTATTTCTTTTTTTGCATCTACTTACAGTATTTCCAGTATTTCTTTCATTGTACATTTCTCGTACCTATACATGCATCTGGTATATTTCCATCTAGAACTGCTACATAGTTTATGTGATTTATATAGAACTGCTATTTAGAGATGTACTTTGCTCCTTCCTGACTGGAAAATATTTTTCCAGACTGTGACCTTAGTAGACTGGTTTCTGACACACTTGAGGATTGGAAGTTAATGATTGCAGGTATGATTATTTTGTCGTTAGACTTGTCTTGTATTTCTTGCTTGCCTTGATATCTCATCGTGCTTTAGTTTATGTGATTGAGTATTTCTAGCATTATTTTATGATATCCACGTCTCCTTATGGAGTTGGGTATTCACGTGAGTTTGATTAGATAGTTACATGACCTAGACAGCGTTCTACCGCCGATGCTGCGGCATAGGCTGGACGTACCCACGCACTCGTGCCCCTAAACCGGGTGCGGGTCGTGACAATAACACGCAAGACAAGTATTAACTATGTCTCGAGTCAAGAGAGATGATTCAATCAAGTCAACTAATCACATATCATGATTCATGTCCTAACACAAGCCGGAATCCTCTAATGTCTCAAGTAAGGCATCTATACATGAAAGTCGTGTACATTGTCCTAGGATATGTGGTGCAAGGGTTACACTTATAAGGTGATACGATGATAATGCAATCTAATGATATCCGATTCGGCGTACAAAAGTTGGCACCTGAATACGAATCATACACTATGTATCGTAATGGTCCTAGGTCACAATAAGTACATACAAAGCAATAGAAATAAATCAGAAGCTAATAATAGCAAAGACCACAAATACTGGAACAAAGTTAAGGTACACTTGCTTCCTCTTGCTGCTGCGATACAGTCTGACTGGTGTCCTCAACCGGAGATGCAACGGATCCAAGTTGTCCTATTATAACATATTCTAATCAATACACTATTTAATTTAATTAATATAAAAGAACATGCTCGTCGCACAACGCCGCCTAGTATTACGACGTTTGTGCCAACAATCAAGTAGTCAAATAGAGTAGGATAGCGTTCCAATAAACACGTACCATGCTAATGTCTGTTACGTTGTGAGGGTATCATACATCGTGTTATCATATGTACGTTTAGTCAATTATATAAGTTCTGATACGAGTATTCCTATATGTACGCAGATAGGCTATGATATCCCAAAACTTGCAACAATGCTAATCTTTACTTCGAGCATGCATATGGTCGATCCAACATGCATGTCGACACCAATTAATACTGAATTAAAATAATTTAAATTATGAAATTATTATTTATTTAGTGAAAAATATCGAAACAGGCGCCGTCGTATGCACAGGATTTCGTTGCGCGTCGACTAGATGTTCTAGTAACTTGACAACTAGTTTGTGCATGCACGGTCGCCATCTTGCACAAAAATTCTTTAATATATAAAATATATCCAATTATATTCTAAAATTAAATATATAATTTCTGAAAAATTATATTTTAATAATAAAATATCAACAAGTAACAATACTAATTTAATATGATCACGATATTGCCAAGCATTGGTTTCATGTCATCTAAGAGTAGTTTTGCACATCAAATTAGGGTCTCTCATGTATGGGGGTATCATCATTCATCGTATATTATGTTTATGGGTTCATACAAATGTTCTCACATGGGAAAAATCTATATTAAATTTTTTTTACAAAACTTACGTGTTCTTGATTACGGCGGAGGTATTTCTTGCGACACGGACCTTTTGGAGTGCCAAACGGACTCCAAATTCCACGAAACTTGAGGGAGCTCTTGGGAGATTCAATTGAAAGGTAAATATTAAGTTTTGAAGGGTTTTGTGGGGCTGTGAAAGGCCGAAACTGATGCTACAACCAGCAATACCTGTCGGCTTCAAAGGGGTGGCCGGTCATTTCTAGGGGGTTTGGTCAGCCTCCTTGGTTTGTGTGGAGGCTTGGGGATGATGGAGAAGGAGATAAGAAGAGGGGGAGATACTATAAAATTCGTGGGAATGAGGGATACGTGGGGGAGGGAGAAAATAGGGCCGACCCTTCTATTAGATAGGTTTATATATGTATAAAGATATGTAGGTTGGTGGTTATGATTTGTTCTAGGGTTTCCACTTATGGTTATAATTTAAATATGATAAAATAGGGTTAGAGGATGCTATAGAATGTTTAAATTAGATTTTAAAATATTTGTTTCAGATTTAAATTGATATGCAGCAAGATTACATATGGGTCTTTCCTAATTTAGAAATATTGTATTTATTGACCATTTAATTGATTTGTTCAGATTTTTGGGTACCAAAATATGTGGGACGTATTGTGGAGTAGAAAAAAAGTGTTGGGGTACTGTATGTGCCTTATAAGAATTGGTTTGAGAGCCTGAGTAGGGTATTTGGGCTCGGTTGGGTTCAACTAGCGAAATAAGGGTAGTTTTGCAATGTCAATGGTTATAGATGTTTGTCAATATTTTTGGAGCATGGAGAAGATCAAACTAATACAACACCCATATCCCAAAGTTACTAAGTACAAACAAGGTCAATAATATGAATTTGGTTAAAAGAAAAAATGTCGTACATTGCTCAAAATATCCAAGCCATGGCAAAGTATCATATATATATATATATATATATATATATATATATATATATATATATATATATATATATATATATATATATATATATAAGGATTCTATAAATTAATAATTTAACCTTTTTAATCAATTAAAATAATAAATTAATTAAAAAATACCAAGTTACCCCTATTCCAAAATGTGGGAGTTTACATGCGGCACTTACAAAACAATTTTATATATAAGTTTAACTTCACAATACAAGTTTATATGCAATATTCTATTATAATATAAGTTTACATTCAATGTTATGCCATTAGATAAATTATGATTTTAAGATCAAGTTTAAATTTATCTGTGACAAATTACAAGTTATATTTTGTGTAAGGTGACTAGTTTAACTACAAGCGTATCCTTGGCCATCCGAATATACTGCAGTGCTGGTGGTAGCGATATTCTTCAAAATATGTATTTGTTAGTAAATAGGTTTGTGATAACCCTAGTTAGTTAATTATAGAAAGTCGTAGGTATGTTTGGCCGTGTTATGTTGTTTGCCTTGTCTGACAAGCTCGTCATGTTATATTTTATTTTTCTTTTGGCGCGTGGTTAGTGTCATATCCCGATCACCCGTAGGATTGGCCGTCCCCTCTAGGTGCGAATCAACGAGCCATCACTCCCGTAGGATGATCGTTTCCATCATGATGTGATACTGTACGAGCACAAGCTGCGCCCGCGCAAGACCATAATCCGAATAGGCGAAGAAATAGCTAAGCCACAGAGTCGTACAAATAGTCTCCAATGTAGCAAAATTTGAACAACATGAGTAAACGGTCATTCGATAACTACTTTACAAAGTCATATAGCAGAAGCATAGAATAAACACAAGTATGATACATAAAAAAGCTCTTTATTGATAATGAATAATGTTACAAGCGGCGCAAGGCCAAAATTACAAGTCGCTCAAGATATCTCTCTCTCTCTCTCTCTCTCTCTTAAACAATAAAGACGTGTCAAGCGGCTTACAACTTGGAAAGATACATAGGCAATGTTCTAACATTATGTCATGTATATGTGCTTCAGCTCCGGACGCAACAGTCCAAGGCTCCAGAGGGAACTCCACGCCTTAGCGCGTATGAGAGAATACCCTGCACCGAACGAGGTTCTCTCTCACCCTGCAAGAAATCTGGTGGGTTATCAGTACATGAATGAACTGGTAGAGAGGCTTCTTGCCCACTCGAAAAATCCAAACACGTTATATTAGTTTCGTGTACCATCTATGAAGTTATCTTTCTAGTCTTGTCTTAGGATCAGTTTTATGGCATAAGATACAAAGCCTAACTCGTGTGGCAGTACGTCGTGCGATATAAGATAAAACATGAAAAAACATACCAACTTACCATTCGTCATTTCTCTGTCAAAGGACAAAACCTTGTTAAGCCAAGCACGAATATACAAAATAAAATCAAAGAATCTCATAAGCAAGCATGTATGTTATGGACATGTTCTGACCGAGGTTCATGATGTTACTCGAATAATAATGTGAATATTATACTCAGATTTCTCAGATATCTTATACTCAGATTGTTTAGAGGTGTTATACTCATATTACACATATGTTTTAAATTACTTGTTCAATGCAATGACTCGTACGCAGATTATCGCAACCGAGCCAACTTAATCTATATGAAGGTTACTGGCATAGCCATACATGACGAGTTATAGTTAAGGTAGATGGTAATCCTTGCAGTCGCGAGTAGCTAGGTCCGCTACAAGTCCCAAACTCACCCGTGCTAGGCCATTAGCACGACTAAACTAATGTTCCGCTTAGGATCGGATCGGCCCCGGTGTCCCGGTGCACCATCCGCAGGAACCCTATACCTTATGCACAAGTTATCCGTGACCATGTATGTTCTCTTGTTTATTACTCTTGTTCTGGTAGCATGGTGTTGTTTGCAGCACATGTAGTCCATTACCCGCTATACGCCATCCCATCTTACCCGTGCTAGGCCATTAGCATGGCTATCTTTATTTTTTTAAATCTTATAACTTCTTATTTATAAGCGACGATGGTTGTAAGCCCCCTGTTTTTCTAAAAAATTTTAAAATATATTTTTCCAATTTTTTTGTATTTTTCTAGAAATAAAACTAAGGGATTTTATGAATAAAAGATTTTTTAATAATATTAATTAATATTAAAATATTATGAAAATAATATTTTAAGGTGTAAAATGGAAAACCGGACATAGGATAATTTTCTGTGGATTTATTGGACTCCGGAATTATTTTTAAAGCCCTGAAAACCCATGTAGAATTCAACCGAATTAAACACGTGCCAAACGCCCAACATCCCCATGAGAGCCGAGGCCAAGCCCAATGAGCGCTGACCCAGTCCAAATCCTAGGTCAAACCCTAGTCCAAGTTTCTGTATGTATAAATACATAATTTTCCTAGTTTTCCTCCACACACAAAAAAAGAAAAAAAAGAAAAAAAAGGAAAATCCAAAATCCCTAAATTTCCTAAAACCTAACCCTAACCTCCGTCGCCCCTTTTCCTAACCCCCTCCGGCGGCCGAACGCTCCGGCCGAGCGCCGGCCAAGCCGTCCCGGCCCCGCGGCTGACCCTGACCGCGCCGTGGAACCCGCTCCGGCCAGATGCCCCCGCCTGTGGCCAACCCCGCCTGTGCCCGACCCCCCGGCGGCTTCGGTACAGCCACACCCCTCTCCGGCCCGCGGTGCAGCCATGGCCCGCGGTGCAGCTTCGGCCCGCGGTGCAGCCCGACTCCGGCATCGCCACCCAGCTGTTCCCCTCCGGCCCGCCGTGCAGCAGCCGACCGCGCCGTGGATCCCGCTCCGGCCTGCAACCCCCGCTCCGGCCTGCTACCCCCGCCGGCTTGCGCTTCCCCGACCCACTCCGGCCGACCATCATCCCCAACTCCACGGGACAGCCACCCGAGCGCCGCTGCTGCCCTAGCCCCGGACGCGGCCATCCCAGGACCCAGCAGCGTCCCCGTGCCCCGGACACAACAACTCGATACGGACATGAAATAGTACACGGACACGTGAAACTCAGATTCACGAAGCCCTGTTCAGGTACCGTTTTCTCTCACCTCGTAACTCTGTTTTCGATTCCGTCAGTTGCTAAGCATAGACTGTATAACCCTCTCGGTGCCCGTGCAATCTGCTCGGTGCATCGCGTCCTGTGGTGATCGTACACCGCGATCCAAAAACAGGAAAAACAACGCCCTATTTTATCCCGAAACTGAGTACGTCCCGCCAAACGGGATGACTTGGTCGCACGCGGTCTTTAACAAAATGTGCGCGACGTTGATACGGACGTGTGGGATTTCGTAGAAGCTGATTTGGATGTGCGTGCACACCGGAATTAACGCGTATCCGCCGACAACGCCCCGTATCCGTCCATTCTGGAACACGCTGTAACTTTGTGTACACACGTCGGATCGAGATGAAACTTGCGCCATCGGACTCGTAGCAATACGCTGGTCCTGTGACCCAAGTTTGGTTCGATTCTGAGAACGTTGACAAAATCGCGTATCGTGGGCCCCACAGGCTCCACTTGACGGGCAATTTCGTGATCGGCTCATCGGAATCTAATTCTGGAAGTTCCGTTGGGTTCGTATCATCATTCCTAACTTGTAGACACTGAGTTTGACAAATTTAGAGACCTTTGACCCTGACACACTTTTCGGTGCAAAGTGGCCCACATTTGGAACCCGCTTTGGCCCGAAAATGACCTTTTTGTCCCTGTGTCCAAATTGGACTTAAGGACAGGCGTTTCTAGCTATTTGATATCTTCTGAGACGGTTGGTGATGTTTATTACAGCTTTTGGAGGAGTACCCACATGATTCACTGATACCAGGACGATTGTTGATATTCAAACACCAGGCAAGTGTACCTTGCCAACTTTGCAGTCTTTATATATATTTTTCTTGCTTTATTTATATTGCTGTGCATGCTCAACCTAGGACCGTGTGACATACTTAGCATCCGATTATTAGTCGGGTGCCAACACTATACGCAGTGTTGGGTACTGTTATCTAGAGATGGACATTCGTGACACTTTATATTCTCGTACTTGTCTTATCAAGTACCATACGACCCAGGACACTATTTATGAGACATGATATTCCCGAGATATTCGTGGTGATTCTGTATAGGATACAGGACTTGACAGAGATACTATATTCATAGATACATATGACTTGTTGCATTAGTGATGATCCCGCTTGACATGGACATGAGACGTTATGGTCATGATATACGTGGTTACATGGGGTGGGGAGAGACACACAGGCTACAGGCTGTTTTCTATATATATCTACTACTATTGTGAGGCCGTAGACTCTCGTAGCAGAGCTAGGCACATTACGTGTTATTACCACTACCGGCTCCCCGACACAGAGCTTGTAGTGGCTCAGCCTGAGTACTCGTGCTGCTCTCACTTGCATTTTCACTTAGATGGTTACTTATTTGTCCTATTTATTTCATTATCTGCTGCACTGCATTTATTTTGGCATGAGCTTTCTTGTACCTTGCTATGTCCCCTGAGGACCTGGATCCGAATTATGTCCCCAGGATTTGAGGACGAGATCTATCCCGAGGTATACGGGACCGGAGCAGGAGCTGATCCAGGAGCTGTACTGCCATCCGAGGACGAGGTGTTAGCCGAAGACTTTTCCTGAGCATCCATGTTTCATGCTCAATATTTATTTATTTCAGTCATTTATTTTCTGGTCAGATGAACCATTGTATTAGATATTTATCGGGTTATTCCTCGAAGCATTTTGTTGAGACTAGCTGATGATTTACATTCCTTATTATTCTGTGGATCATATTTTATATCTTGTGTGGATGAGATTAGTTGTGCTATAATGGTCGTAGGCTTATTTTACAGCTTAAGTAAGCCCTGATGGATCTATTAAATTGGGTTTGTCCATCGGTGCGCACTGCTGGCCATTATCATGCGTCCGGTCCTACGGTATTTTGGGACTGGGGCGTGACATGGTTTTTGTGGTGGCCCATGCAGGTCTGCGACTAAATTGTTCGGTTTTAACTTAGGGACCGAGCAAGCCTGCAAATAGGATTAGAGTATAGGATCTCATCCACAACTGACTATGATTTCTCCTCATCCTCCTTCCAATCCATTCCGTTGAATAATTGCATCCTGCTTGATTCATGTGCCTTCTCATTAGTTCCTTGAGTGTAGCTTTCTCCTAGAATATAGAAGTCTCTGTTGATAGAATGATAGGTAGGGTAACCCTCCTATTAAGAGTACAGCTAGGATATTGACGCACCCCTAAGTAAAATGCTTAATGAACCCTAGCGTCCCTCACCTATAGAATAATTTACCATTAATTTTGGTTATAGTCATGAATGACCTAAGAGTAGTATAGGCTGCTAAGAGCTAGTTAGAGATTTGACCCTAATGTTTGACCCCAGTCTTGAAGAACCAAATAGAAATCCGAGATCGAATGTAGGGAATGAACCTAATTTGCATAGTGGGATAATGTTAGGATATAGATCCTTGTTTTGATATTAGCAAACAGTACCTCAGGAAGCCCAGAGCAACGAGTATGACATTTCCCTTGAGATCATGCCTCAAACATGGAGAATTGCTCGCCACCTTCACCTTAGGAAACCATAATATTATCTAGAGCCCCATATTTTAATTTTATATGTTGTTCATCTGCGACTTTAACATTCGCTAATGCGCAACGACTAAAATATGTTCTTCTTTTCTCCGTCTTCCAACTCGTGCCATCTGACCCTTCTGATTATAGACCAAGTGATTTTATTCTATGCTAGGATATATATATATATATATAACTTGCTAGGATTTTGGTTGTTGCTCTTGAATTTTTGAATTTTGTGCTTGGTAGTTAGAGTTCGATAAGTTTGAGTTATTCTTGTAGATTGTGACCCGATGATTATCCTTTAGTGTTAAATCACGTAATTTGTACCCCCACCTCGACACAAGTTATATTCCCTTTCCCTTGAGACTAGTAACCTTTCCATTCTCGCTATCGACACATGTTCTATGAGCGCTATGATTAAGACTTAAGACGACCATTACTTACATGATACAATAGGAGACCCTAATAAGTACTAAGGTCTATTTCTCGTATAACCAAGTAAGAGTTGTACTTTATTTACTAGAACCTTATTATTTTGTAGGATCCTCTTAAGACTGTCACAGTACTAGTTTAATTCTTATAAGTTGGGTAGTATGCCTCACAACCTAATACCACATAGTCCACTTGACCCACCGTGATAGTGTAACTGAATGACATTAATTGTATGCTAGCAAAAGATGGCAGTGTTTATTCAGACATTAGAATTTAGAGGTCCTTTCCCTATTTGGTCGACTAACGACTTAGACAAGGAAGTTGTATGATAACTGTAGAGATTGTAGAGTCTTTTATTATTGTTGCTCATTTTGTTTGTTTTGTGAACTTGAATAATTTGTACCTCCTTTCATCATCATCTAGCATACTTATATTTCATATACTATCTCGACTTATGCTGCTGTTACAGCCTAGTTTTGCAAGCTCATCCTTTTATCAAGCTTGTTCATGACATATGTATTAGTGGACGCGTACACTAATACGTTTTAGAATCAGTGTACTATGGTCTGATCAACCATAGTGTGCTTGGTTCGCCCTTCGTATAACTACTTTACGTGGATTGAGATATGTAGTGATTACTAGACGAATATACTTGCCCTAGACATGTCTGATATATCGTATCGGTTACATAATTGTACTAATACGAGCAGGCGAACAAAGGATTACCAAAATAGGATTTTAATCCACAACTGCTTTGACAATTCCCAATTGAATTTCTTAAATGCCTTGATCCCAATACTTCTATTCTATTATGCTGCCCTTGAACTCTTTATTATTGGTCTCCATCTTCCCTTATTTCAGAAAGACGAAACCTCGTGCTTGGTATGAATTGATACACAGAGAGTACTAGATATACCCCATAGGCCGATCACATACTTGAGGATTATTCCTTCATAATTAAGGACATATCATATGTGATATGATCGACGTTGAAGTTTCGAGGATTGAATGACATGAGTAAACAAATTAAGGAATATTTTCTTAAGGTATATAGCCTTATGTGATAGATGGGTAAATTCTAAGTTGGGTAGCAGTGCATTGTCAGCTCGAGGAGAATTGTTAGATTGTGATCGAGTAAGATTAGATTGGAAGAAATTCAAGCCATTTTAATTTTGAGAACTTTAGAAGAATGACTAAGATGATGAGGATTAATGAATTGCTATTGAGGACCCGATATTTATACCTTAAGTACATGAGTTAAATTTTTGAACAATGAAGGTAGAATCATCGATTTGAATTTTGGAGGATAAATATAGAATTTCAGACTTGAACATTAGTGGACTGCATTTAAATTATTTTCAACTTGATGAATTGAAATGAAGAATTTAAAATTTGATGGTTGGACTACCTATCTGAAATATTGAGGATGTGAATGGAATTTAAAAAGTTGAAGCATACAAAATTTATAAGTGAAAGTGGGAATAATATTGGACTCGAATTACTTCTGGAGGAAATTATGATAGTTAGAGATCGTGAGGTAAAATTTATATGCGTATTTCAATCTTGAAGATGTTATATGGACCTAATTTAAATTGGATGTGGATAATTCGAAACAAGTGAGAAGAGATAACTATAGGGTGAATTTTGATTGGAGCAGTGATCATCTTAACCTTGAAGTGATTGCAAGGGATATGATTCAAATTTTAATTATCGCAAGGAGATTACGATTGGCTTGCCTTATGTACATGAAGGGATAACAGATTATGCCTTATCTTAGTTTTGAGGATGACATTGTCTTAAGTAGGCTGGATTGTGAAACCCCCTCACCTAAGAATTAAACCTACTTGGCTTAGATAGTGAGACTGAGGCTAACACGAATACACTTAGAAATAGAACACGGTATTTTTATTTAGTTTTACAATAGGGTATCACTTGACGCACCTTACCATTGCTTTGATAATTGGAGCACTTTTCTAGTCGCTGCCTTCCTACAAATTCCACATCCTTGTCCTAGACGTGACCATCACCCAATTTCCATCTTTGTGTAATTTTCCAATTGTTGGGCGCTTTTATGCAAAAGAGCATTTAGGTGTCCACACTATTGGATATGACACATGAAGAAACCTATTTTCGCTCATGTGGATTCCTCCCATGATTTTCGGAATGTGCAACGTGCAACTTCGCCCACTCCGTTAAACCTAGCCTTGCATTTTAACCAATGCAAATCTTATACCATCCTTGACTTCTACCATGGCTTAATTTTAATTTCGAGGACGAAATTTTTATAAGTTGGGTAGATTGTAAGCCCCCTGTTTTTCTAAAAAATTTTAAAATATATTTTCCCAATTTTTCTGTATTTTTCTAGAAATAAAACTAAGTGATTTTGTGAATAAAAGATTTTTTAATAATATTAATTAATATTAAAATATTATAAAATTAATATTTTAAGGTGTAAAATGAAAAACTGGACATAGGGTAATTTTCTGTGGATTTATTGGACTCCGGAATCATATTTAAAGCCCTGAAAACCCATGTAGAATTCAACCGAATTAAACACGTGCCAAACGCCCAACATCCCCATGAGAGCCGAGGCCAAGCCCAAGGAGCGCTGACCCAGCCCAAATCCTAGGTCAAACCCTAGTCCAAGTTTCTGTATGTATAAATACATAATTTTTCTAGTTTTCCTCCACACACAAAAAAAAAAGAAAAGAAAAAAAAGGAAAAATCCAAAATCCCTAAATTTCCTAAAACCTAACCCTAACCTCCGTCGCCCCTTTTCCTAACCCCCTCCGGCGGCCGAACGCTCCGGCCGAGCGCCGGCCAAGTCTCCCCGGCCGCGCCGTGGAACCCGCTCCGGCAGATGCCCCCGCCTGTGGCCGACCTCGCCTGTGCCCGACCCCGCGGTGGCTTCGGTACAGCCAAACCCCTCTCCGGCCCGCGGTGCAGCTCCGACTCCGGCATCGCCACCCAGCAGTTCCCCTCCGGCCCACCGTGCAGCAGCCGACCGCGCCGTGGATCCCGCTCCGGCCTGCTACCCCCGCCGGCTTGCGCTTCCCCGACCCGCTCCGGCCGACCATCATCCCTGACTCCACGGGACAGCCACCCGAGCGCCGCTGCTGCCCTAGCCCCGGACGCGGCCAATGTCGCGCCCCGATCCCGCAGGGGGCCGATCCCGTAGGGCCTATCGTCCTCGCTTGGTCCCTACGGAACCATTCGTCCTCGCTTGGTCCCTACGGAACCGTTCGTCCTCGCTTGGGCGCGATGCCGTGCAAGCCTAAGTTGCGCTTGCACCAGGCAACGTACCTGCATAAGACAAGTTAGACAAATATACATTTATAGGCACAGAGTAAAACGTAGAGAACCAAAGTTGAACACATTTGATAGCACACAAAATACTTTTCTTTTATTGAATACTGAAGATTTGGATTACAAAGTGATTGCTTGGCTGAGTTACAAAAATATGCCTTAGAAGGCTTACAACTCTTTTCACATTCCCAAAACTAGCCACAACGCCCATTACATTATGCCCTTGTAGTAGGACCAAAATAGCAAAACATCTAGCAGAAGAGAAAGTAGCCCACTGGAGAGGTAAGCAGCGGAAGAAGCAGCACGAACACAATCCTAAGGAAGGGTGCGCACACGCTGATTCAGGTTGAGGATGCTTGCCAAACTCTCGCTTCCAGTACCTGGATATTTGCCCACAAACGTGGGTCAGTACTACCACATGTACTGGTGAGCGACCGTGGCCAAACTCACCTTAGAAATCCACACTAAGTAAGCATATGAAGCTAGCATTATTAAGTGGTCTTTCTGGTTGTCTAATTTCTTTTTAACAATTCATGCTAGGAAACATAGACAATATAAAGCAAGTGCATATTGATAATTATTACCCACGGCCGAGCGGTTATCCCTGCAGCAGACACACAAGTTAGCCACAATTTGCATATGAATAACTTATGAATCAATAAGGCATCAAGTGTTAGGTATGCAAGAAGGTAAACCTAGCATGCGCCCTAACTATATGATGGTCCCCTCGTTGGGATTAGCAGTTGGGACGTACAAGCCCATCTCACTAATAGACTTGTCTCGGTCTACCCAAGGACGTACAAGCCTTAGGTATCTAGATCTCTTCCGGCCGAACGATCCCCAGTGCCCCAGGGACCGCTCGAGAGATAATCCTTGTGCACAAGTTGTCCTGACCAAATGCATGAATGCAAGCCCTATCAGAAAATATGCTATCATGCAACTGATGAACAATGCACACATAAGTCTATCTCTTCTTTTCTCTTTTCTCTTTTCTCTTTTCTAGATCAAGTCCAGAGTTTTTCCAGCCACATTACTCAAGGCATAGCATACAAGGGACAATAAGCATTCCATAAGCAACTAGTAAGTTAGCAGTTCTATACTTGAAGCATGCAATACTTTCTTTCTCTTTTAGCTTATCTTTTTAGTGAGGCAGCATATTTATGTGAACTAGAGATTCTTTATTAGGCATGCAAACTTAAAGGATTCATCGAAGGGCCTAAGCCACTCACCGAATGAATCGAACGAGAGGATGGGGAAGCCTAGGCGACGTTCACTCTTTGGTTATGCGTCCTGAAAATGCAACAATACTTGATTAGCATACTTCGATCTCTTTCCCTTACGATTCGAAAAGAAAGCGCAAGCGAGAAGGCAAAATCATGAAAACCAAGTCATCGAAAGCAACTCAAAACACAAAGCAACACAAAACCAAGAAGCAAAGCAACCAACAAAACTCTTGGACTTATTTCAATAGAAGCCGTTCGATTAATTCGAAGGGTTCATTGCACTTCGTCCGTGTTGATTCGGTAAGGTTTCTCCGAGACTCGATTCTCAACCGAGTCGAAGCAGCGTAGTGTTCCATAAGTAACCGTTTGGAGCGGGGCGTTACAGCCAACCCAGGACCCAGCAGCGTCCCCGTGCCCCGGACACAACAACTCGATACGGACACGAAACAGTACACGGACACGTGAAACTCAGATTCACGGAGCCCTGTTCAGGTACCGTTTTCTCTCACCTCGTAACTCCGTTTTCGATTCTGTCAATTGCTACGCATAGACTGTATAACCCTCTCGGTGCCCGTGCAATCTGCTCGGTGAATCGCGTCCTGTGGTGATTGTACACCACGATCCAAAAACAGGAAAAACAATGCCCTGTTTCACCCCGGAACTGAGTACGCCCTGCCAAACGGGACGACTTGGTCGCACGCGGTCTTTACCGAAACATGCGCGACGTTGATACGGACGTGTGGGATTTCGTAGAAGCTGATTTGGATGTGCATGCACACCGGAATCAACGCGTATCCACCGACAACGCCCCGTATCCGTCCATTCTGGAACACGCTGTAACTTTGTGTACACAGGTCGGATCGAGACGAAACTTGCGCCATCGGACTCGTAGCAATAAGCTGGTCCTGTGACCCAAGTTTGGTTCGATTCTGAGAACGTTGACAAAATTGCGTATCGTGGGCCCCACAGGCTCTACTTGACGGGCAATTTTGTGATCGGCTCATCGGAATCCAATTCTGGAAGTTCCGTTGGGTTCGTATCATCATTTCTGACTTGTAGACACTAAGTTTGAAAAATTTGGAGACCTTTGACCCTGACACGCTTTTCGGTGCAAAGTGGCCCACATATGGAACCCGCTTTGGTCCGGAAATGACCTTTTTGCCCCTGTGTCCAAATTGGACTTAAGGATAGGCGTTTCTAGCTATTTGATATCTTCTGAGATGGTTGGTGATGTTTATTACAGCTTTTGGAGGAGTACCCACAGGATTCACTGATACCAGGACGACTGTTGATATTCAAACACCAGGCAAGTGTACCTTGCCAACTTTGCAGTCTTTATATATATTTTTCTTGCTTTATTTATATTGTTGTGCATGCTCAACCTAGGACCGTGTGACGTACTTAGCGTCCGATTATTAGTCGGGTGCCAACACTGTACGCAGTGTTGGGTACTGTCATCTAGAGATGGACATTCGTGACACTTTATATTCTCGTACTTGTCTTATCAAGTACCATACGACCCAGGACACTTGACACTGTTCATGAGACAGAATATTTCCGAGATATTCGTGGTGATTCTGTATAGGATACAGGACTTGACAGAGATACTATATTCATAGATACATATGACTTGTTGCATTAGTGATGATCCCGCTTGACATGGACATGAGACGTTATGGTCATGATATGCGTGGTTACATGGGGTGGGGAGAGACACACAGGCTACAGGCTATTTTCTATATATATCTAATACTATTGTGAGGCCGTAGACTCTCGTAGCAGAGCTAGGCACATTACGTGTTATTACCACTACCGGCTCCCCGACACAGAGCTTGTAGTGGCTCAGCCTGAGTACTCGTGCTGCTCTCACTTGCATTTTCACTTAGATGGTTACTTATTTGCCCTATTTATTTCATTATCTGCTGCACTGCATTTATTTTGGTATGAGCTTTCTTGTACCTTGCTATGTCCCCTGAGGACCTGGATCCGGATTATGTCCCCAGGATTTGAGGACGAGATCTATCCCGAGGTATACGGGACCAGAGCAGGAGCTGATCTAGGAGCTGTACTGCCATCCGAGGACGAGGTGTTAGCCGAAGACTTTTCCTGAGCATCCATGTTTCATGCTCAGTATTTATTTATTTATTTCAGTCATTTATTTTCTGGTCAGATGAACCATTGTATTAGATATTTATCGGGTTGTTCCCCAAAGTATTTTGTTGAGACTAGCTGATGATTTACATTCCTTATTATTCTGTGGATCATATTTTATATCTTGTGTGGATGAGATTAGTTGTGTCATGATGGTCGTAGGCTTGTTTTACAGCTTAAGTAACCCCTGATGGATCCATTAAATTAGGTTTGTCCATCGGTGCGTACTGCTGGCCATTATCACGCGTCCGGTCCTACGGTATTTTGGGACTGGGGCATGACAATGGTGGTAGCGCGACACGAGCCCGCTACGCTGCCAACCCGAATGGCGACGGTGGTAACATGGTACTAGCCTGCTACACTGCCAACCCGAATGTCAATAGTGGTTAACGCAATACGAGCTCGCTACGCTGACGCCCCAAACGATTCTTGTTCTTCTTTACTTATCAGTGCAGTTCAGTTCATTTATATGATACTTCTATTACTTTCCTATCATTTCTTCCAATCTTTCATTATGTAGTTCCCGTTACGAGAAACTGCCTTGGTGAACTTATGGTCCCGAAGTATTTTCATATTTTTGTTACTTGGCTCAGAATGACTATTTTGATAGTCTTTCTGCCTCAGGTAGGTAAACCATGTTCTGTATTGTGCTTCCATACCGTGGCATTATCTCTGTGACAAGTATTACATATGTCATGTCCCATAACCAGAATGCTGGAGAAAGGTACGTATACTTAGAGCACACCGGTAATTCCCATATATGGTGAAGCTATACGACATGAGGGGTCACTACTACAAACCAAAAATTAAGCCTAGGTCCAACAAACCCTAGTGTCTCAATCACAAGAATAACATGAATAAAAACAAGATGTAAGATCAGTTGAAATATAATAGTAAAGCATCCCAAACTATAATATATTGATGATCATGATGCTAGTAAACACAAAATGAATAAACTATCCAAAATTTGAGTCATACATGATCAACCCTAGGATAAGTCAATTATGCTATTGCCTGTAGGCTAACTGATCAAACCAAAACACAAGCTAAACATGTGCTCGGTGGCTAAATGCCAATAAAAGTAGAATGTATACAGAGTGGGGAAGTAAGAAAACCCATTTAAGCGGTCTGATGCTCCTGGTGGTCACCATCCTCAGGAAAGTATAGAAGATCCTTCAGTGCTGCTACTGGATCTGGCTATACAAAACCAGTGGGATCAGACCCCAAATAACAAGTACCACAAATGATGCCAATCTAGAAACTTAAACCAACAACACAAGTAATACAAATACTGAAAGTAAAGACTGATTGTAAATGATCTCATGATAATAAAGGAAATAATATAAACCTGCAAAAGATACATATCCTGAACTGATATACAAAATGGAATAACAAGTTCAGTAAATAAATGTATGATCATGCAAAGCCTAGACTAACCATCATCCATAAATCACGGTAAATTATATAAGTACGACTTGATACTTTAACTAACTAGGATTATTATAATCCTAATTACTAACAATTATAATGAAACATGATACTAGAGTTTTTTCTGATCGCATGCTCCTACAGTCTGTCCGGAATATCCATACGCACAAACCAGCACCGGATACTCCTCAAGATACTCCACAAGATAAACCACTGGATACTCCAT
Organism: Iris macrosiphon; assembly: GCA_036927795.1. Classification (NCBI taxonomy): domain Eukaryota; kingdom Viridiplantae; phylum Streptophyta; class Magnoliopsida; order Asparagales; family Iridaceae; genus Iris; species Iris macrosiphon. The sequence goes on along the minus strand of JAYESA010000016.1, from coordinate 161,714,028 downwards.
AAGATACTCCATAAGATAACCATATGAATAACCGGGACTGCATACAATTTAGGAAAATCTCTAGCCATGTACTAAGTGAATCTCTAGTTAATAATTCTTAGTAGTTTCTTGTATGAATCCGGGTGTGGCATTTCGTAGAATTCATCGTAGACATGATACAAAAAAACAAGTTTAATAGTAATATAAATAATTTTTAATGTATATTTCATAAATGGACTCATGTAAGCCACGACAACAACCAAGCCATGTGGATCCGAGTGAAGCCAGGTAAAGCAATGTGAAGCCAGGTAAAGCGAGGTAAAGTCATGTATAAACATGTGAAGCCATGTCCATCCAGATGAAGCCAAGTGAAACCAAGTCAAGCCATCTCCGATGAAGCCATGTAAAGTCATGCCAAGTCAAGTCCAGTCAATTATGTCATCACGTGTAGCCAAAAAAAGTCGGGTAAAATGGACTAAAGCCAAGGCAAGTCAAGTCAAGTCATCTGAAGCCATGTAAGTTCATGTCTAATCAGGTCAAGTCATCGTATGTTCAAGCAAAAGCCAGAAGAATCAAAATAAAATCACAAAAAACTAAGAATTTCTAAAGAAAGAGCACGATCGGTATATCGTCGGTACATTCCAGTACACCATCGGTATATCGGTCCAGAGATAGAAAAATATAACAAGTTCTGGATTCCAACAAATTGGTATACCGTCGATACACTGTAGTATACTGTCGGTACACTTTAGTATACCGTAGGTATGTCGTTCCAAGTAGGCAAGAAAGGTTATGAAAAATAAAGTTCCATAAATCGTTATACCGTCGGTATACTATAGTATACCGTCGGTATGCCGGCTAAGACAAATATTCTGAAATCGGTTAACAATGTCGACAAGGATCGTTATACCATCGGTGAACTTTAGTACATCGTCGGTACACTGTAGTACACCGTCGGTATGACGATATATTTCACAAAAAATATTTAGAATTTCAAGTTGGTCGAAATCGGTATACCGTCGGTATACTGTAGTATACCGTCGGTATGCCGGTTTCCAAGGATAAACATGGTTAAAGTCAAGTCAGATTTTTGGGACCCAAATCAAAATTTAAAATTTACCAGAACCAAGTCTAACAAGAAGTCAAGTCTAGGGTAAGTCTCATATCACAATATGAACTAAATCTCATGGTCATAACTCCGATACCGTATCTGTTACCAAGTTACCAAAAATGGACGGAACAAGATTCTATCAGAAATTAAACAAAAACGGTCACTAGGCTAGAAATTATGATATAAACAACTATAGTAAAGGCATGTCTAATCTAAAAAGCAACAACCAAGCCCCAGGAAAGTAAAATGATAGAAAGTAAAAGAAGTTCACAAAATCGGCAATATGTACTTGCCTAAAGCGAGCTCCCAGCCTAAACCTTTTAGTCCACCACCATGAAGGGGTTCAGAAACCACACTCCCAGTCTCAAGACCAAGCTCCAAGCTCGAGAGAGAAATAAAGAAGAGAAGAGAGAGAAAGAGAAAGAAAGAAATGAAATGAACTCGAGTACTATATATAGAGAGATTCTCAAAAATATCTTGAAAATAAAATAAATATCTGCCGGACACTATACCATCGGTATACTGTACTATACCATCGGTATACCGGCAAGGTAGTAAAGTTTTAATTTTTGAGAATTTTTAAGCTTCCTCGAGAACCAATAAAAGACAATAAATAGCACAAAATATGTATCCACATAAATTACGAATACTGTGAGACGAGTCTTGCAGCATATAATATAGATAGCATAAGGAGATCAACTCGACCAGTTCTAGACAAGGAATGGAGTCTAATTACACGAAGCTAAGGTAGCATGCGAGGGTATAACTATAAGCCACATTTTAATTTCCATATTCTAACACAAGCAATACAAGATAGGATTATTCCCTTAGCTAGGTGTGTTGTATTCTTATTAGCATGCAATGGATGATTCGCCTAACGACTAGCATGTATCGTCCATAATTTTAAGTATGCAGGCTAAGTAAAGATAGGTTCATCGTAGCCACCCACCTTAGAGATGATTCACCTCGGCCGAGCGATACTCCGAGCGCGTCTTTGAAAGTCTAAGTTTAAACTCCTGAAGGGCCAAGTCTGAATTATTTGCCTCAAGCGAGTCTTCTCGCAGAGCAAGGCGGGTCAGATCGTCACACTTGTGCCGTTTGAATCGCTTATCCGTATTGATACGGAATGGGTCGTTATATTATACACCACTTAGAACAAGTCTCCTCTTCGAGGCTTCCTGAGCGTAAACTATTTTATCGTACATATCTAATCTAACTCGAGTATATTACTCAGTATCACTAGACCCCCTTTTGACTACAAGTTCCTACTCATTTTCTTCGTTCCGTATCGCATGCGTGATGGGTCTATTTTATTGAATGACTCTATCACTCAATCAAATTTAGCTATATTATTCGAACGTCGTATTCTCTGACTCGGTCTCTACTGTGCCTTAGTGCGAAACTTATATCACTTAACACGGGGCATGATCTATTGTGTACGATAATCTTAGGCTGAGTCAAACTTAACCAAATTTTTATACTCATTCACGCGAATATAACTTATTCACTTGCACTAGCATTCGAGATCAACATATCGCGAGTCTGGATTGTGTACATATTCAAAGCGTCTCCCAAATATATGCATGTCAACCAACTTAGTGATAACAAAATCTTTGCACTCGAGTTTAACATATTATTGTGTCTTGGATCGTGCACATGTTCAAGGCGTCCCTCAAACATATGTATTCAACCAAACTTAGCGATTGCGAAGTCGGATAAACGACTTACAAAAATCTTAAGGGTTTTCGTCTTACTAATTACGATGATACCACGAACGGGGTCAATTAAAACCCAAGTCATTTCCAATCCCACTCTAACCAAGCATTGCATAATCGTCAAGCACGATTTATCTGACCGACCGACTAGTGTACAAGTCCTATCTTTCATTTTATTCGGGTCAAACATAGCATACACTTATCCACCCAAGCCTAAATCTAAGTCTTGTTGTCCGAGTTCTATGGCTTGCTCAAGCAATACTCTAAAGCCGGTCATACAAGTTCTTTCACTCAGCATAGGGTCATCTATTTAACCGCAAGGTCAGATCTTAAGGTCATAGGTACATTTCAAGTTCACGATTCTCATCGTACAAATTCGTTGTACGATACTCACCCCAATTTCTAAGGTCAAACCATTGTTCTTTCGTACGGGATATTCTATCCAAGCTTATTTTACTCAGATTTCTAAACATCGAGCATAAATTATCCTATCCACATCAACACATTTGTTGTACATGGTTCGAGTCTATTTCAATAAAGCCATTCCTAAGACACGTTCGTTCAACCAAATTCTCGGTATATCTATATCGCATGTCAAACATAACAATTTTTATAGTCTATCTCTTCGAATATGTTTCGATAGAATCCACATATCCAATATTTTCTAAGTCTAGACCGCCAGTCATGATTAATTTCTAATCACCGATCTCAATTATAAATTCTATGTCGTCCAACACGATTCATGTATCCGTTCACTAAACCATCAAGCATAACTTACTTCACGTTCTAGACTAACTCCTCATAGAAACACTTTTGATTCACTTGTATCATAAAATTTGTCTTATCATGTCGAATCATAAGTCAAGATGATCCTTTAATTATCATATTCCGGTCTTCCGCAAGTTTAATCATATCCGATGGATGTGAGATCACCACATCAATGCTATCGCAAAATAATCGTCCTAATTTGGACGTGACACATATGCGAGCATGGAGTTGAACTCGCACAAGATAAGAACGTCAAATATTATGGTTATCATCGAACGAACATACACCTTATCATTACACTTTATTTTATAAAAGTTATATATTAATCTACTAAGTCATGTTAATCTAATAACCGTTCATGCCGTGATCATAATTTACCTAGTCAAAATGTCTAACTTCAACGTTACCGTTCGATCAATCCGTAGTCTACTTCTGGCATTTCTCAAACGACTAAGTTTAAATCCTCAAGTTACAGTCTATCCACCTTCATAACGTTCTATTTTATTGAGTTCGTCTGAATAATCATCAGACATGTTTTTGCGAGTTAGATCATCTTCGCTGGACATAAAATCACCACGCCAACGCTCCCATGGGATAATCGTTCTCATTCGGTCCTGATGTCGAGTGTTATCTTTCGAACTAGATTCAAGATCGTTCGTCCAACTCAAGATTAAGTCCGTTATCGCCTAACTCAATCAATGAACCAATAATCCCTTAACTTGTATCAATCCGTGCTATCTTTTAACTTATCGATATCGTATCAAGTCTTTCAAATTTGAAACCATAACATCCGTACTCAAGCTAAATTCTATTGAGCGATATCCTACTCAATCCAAATTTTCTATATATGCTATCATTTTTTCGCGCCACTATTATAATTGCACCAACTCCGATCGTATCCTCGATTATTCTATTTCAAACTCAAGTCTCAAGTTTTAATTCGTTTGATTCAATTCAAAATTGCTCTTATGGTCTATTAAGTTTTCTTTGACCCATATATTAATTCCAACACTCTGAATTCCTATCCGATATAAGCCTTATCATTATTCAACTCATTCTAACTTGTTCGAATCAACCTCGCATGATTCCTTCGAATTCGCTTCTTTCTAGGCATTACTTATAATAAGGCTTTACACAATCATGTCATTTGCTGCTAGGCTCGTTTGTTATTCTGAAATCCTTAATTTGCTCGAATATTTCGAAGATGATTTAATACACCACTCTGGGTTCGAGCTATACTCTACGAATCTTTAAATTGGTTATTTGTTCTCGAGCTATCGCATACACCACTCATGAATCGGGCCATCCAAATAAATCCTGAATTGTATTCACATCTTTCACTTGTATATCTATTTTTTTCCTTAGAACTCCAACATGATCTCTATGTGTCGCCTCGATAAATCTTAGTCTTATATATACCTCTATCGATAGTCATCCATACAAACTATATTTCGAGTCATAACTTATCGATACGAATAACCGTTCGAACCATTACTAAAAACCCAAGCATCACTCCCGAGATTCACCTTAGAGATAGTCCAATAACGTTTCTATCGATAGCCATTCTAAGTATGACTTATTCTTTCCTGAACGATATCCCAATCTGGCTCGTAAATCACTAGCACCAAGGTTCTTAGCTTGCGATACTCAACACAACTTAGCCGAAAGGCTGTGTGCATAGCTATCCGTCCGAATGATATTCTATCTCACACACAAACCCGGTTGGTACTCACGTATAGGTATTCAGGTTCACACATAATTTACAATTCTAGTACGAGTCTATTTCCATAAAGTCTGACACAGGTCGTCACAAAGGTCTTCGCATAACTATCCCGTTGAAACAATCATATCATTCACAAATACTTTCAAAAATATTTAGACTCATTGTATGTAATATCCCGTTGGAATATTAAGAGAGAGCGTATGTTCATAACCCACGAACGAGCTTTCAAAATTAAGAGAATCGATACGAAGTCCAAGGACTTAAGGCCGTGCTCTGATACTAATATGTCATGCCCCGATCTTTTGTAGGATTGGTTGTCCTCTCTAGGCAGGAATCACCGTGCCAGCACTCCCACAGGATGACTGTTTTCATCAGGACGTGATATCGTACGAGCATAAGCTGCGCCCGTACATGGCCATGATCCTAACAGACAGAAAAATATCTAAGCCATAGAGTCACATAGATAGTCTCCAATATAGCAAAAATTTGAACAACACGAGTAAATGCCCGTTCGATAACTTTTTCACAAAGTCATATAGCGAAAGCATATAATAAACACAAGTATAATACATAAACAAGCTCTTTATTGATAATGAATAAGGTTACAAGCGGCGCAAGACCGAGATTTCAAGTCGCTCAAGCTCTCTCTCTCAAACAATAAAGACGTGCCAAGTGGCTTACAACTTGGGATGATACATAGGCGATATTCCAATATTATATGCTTTATATGTGCTTCAGCTCCGGACGTAATACTCCAAGGCTCCAGAGCGAACTCTACGTCTTAGCGCGCACAAGGGGATACTCCTCACCGAATGAGGTTCTTCCGCTCCCTACAAGCAATTTGGTTGGTTATCAGTACATGAATGCAATGGTAGGGAGGCTTCTCGCCTGCTCAAAAAATCTAAACACGTTATATTAGTTTCGTGTACCATCTATGAAGTTATTTTTTAGTCTTGCCTTATTATCAGTTTTGTGGCATAAGATACAAATTCTAACTCGTGTGGCAGTGTGCCGTGTGATATAAGATGAAACACGATAAAACTTACCAACTTACCATTTATCCTTGACTGTCTAAGGACAAAATCATGTTAAGCCAAGCACGAATATATATAATAAAATCAAAGAATCGCATAAGCAAGCATGTATGTTACGGACGTGTTCTGACTGAGGTGCATAATGTTACTCAAATACATATGTGAATATTATACTTAGATTTCTTAGATATCTTATATTCAGATTGTTCAGAGGTATTATACTCATATTACACATATATTTTAGATTACTTCTTCAATGTAATGACTCACACACGGATTGCTGCAACCGAACCAACTTAATCTATATGAAGGTCACTGGCATAACCATATATGACGAGTTATAGTTAAGTTAGACGGTAATTCTTGCATTCGCGAGTAGCTAGATCCGCTATAAGTCCCGAACATTCCGCCTAGGATATGATCGCCCCTGTTGCCCTGGTGCACAGTCCGCAGGAACCCTAAACCTTGTGCACAAGTTGTCCATGACCATGGATGTTCTCTTATTTATTAATCTTGTTCTGGTAACACGACGATGGTTGTAGCACAGGTAGTCCATTATCCGTTATACACCATCCCGCCTTACCCGTGCTAGGCCATTAACACGGCTATCTTTATTTGTTTAAATCTTATAACTTTTTGTTTATAAGTGGTAATGGTGGTAGAGCGACACGAGCCCTCTATGCTGCCAACCCGAACGACGATGGTGGTAATATGGTACAAGCCCGCTACACTGCCAACCCGAACGACAATGGTGGTTAATGCGGCATGAGTCTGCTACACTGCCATCCCGAACGATTCTTTTTCTTCTTTACTTATCAGTGCACTTCAGTTCATTTACATGATATTTTTATTAATTTTTTATCATTTCTTCCAATCTTTCATTATATAGTTCCCGTTAAGAGAAACCGTCTTGACGACCTTATGGTCCCGAAGCCTTTCCATATTTTTGTTACTTGGCTCAGAAAGATTATTTTGATAGTCTTTCTGCCTCAGGTAGGTGAACCATGTTCTATGTTGTGCTTCCATACCATGGCATTATCTCTGTGACAAGTATTGCATATAAGATAAATAGCATAAGGACATCAACTAGACCAGTTCTAGACAAGGAACAGAGTCTACTTGTATAGAGCTAAGGTAGCATGCGAGGGTCTAACAATAAGCCAAGTTTTATTTCCATATTCTAACACAAGCAATACAAAATAGAATTATTCCCTTAGTTAGGTGAGCATGCAATACATGATTCGTCTAGCGACTAGAATATATTGTCCGTATTTTTAAATGTAAAAGCTGTAACACCCCGTTCCATTCTAGTGGACTGCCGACTCAAACGGCAAAAGTGCAACTGTTCCGACCCGCTTTGCCTCAAACGAGAAGCAAAGGATATACAGACTTGTCCTTACAGGATTTCCAGCTTAGGCTTTCAGAGGCTCGCTTGACGTATCGCTCGACCGAGGCAAATCATCGCTAAGGTGGGTGGCTATGGTAAACTTGTCCTTGCTTAGCCAGCACACTTAAAATCTGGAATGATACATGCTAGTTGCTAGGTGAATCACTCCTGCATGCTAATAAGAATCCAATGCACCTAGCTAAGAGAATAATCCCAACTTGTATTGCTTATGCTAGAATATGAAAATAAAATATTGCTTATATATATATATATATATATATATATATATATATATATATATGTTCAGACCCTCGTATGCTACCCTAGAACGTGTCGCTCGGGAAGTCCCCTAACGATTTAACCTCTCGGCTTACCTTCGGGCTCGAGCTGATGTAAATATTTATGTTTATACAAATGCATGCTTGTCTGCTTGTATATTGCCTTGTTTTCATCCAAACCTCGGTAGACTACTAAGTACTCGTTCCGTGCCTGAATGAACCTGCAAGTATCCGGGACCGTTAGGTCACCAAGGCAATCTCTGCCCCAGTGGAATTGCATCAAAGCAAAAGTTATTCACTGAACAAAATGAATCATGCAATACTGCTTGTCGTGTACTCGTGTTGCCTCAACTGCATGAATTATTAACTAAATAATCGTGTTCGATCATGGACAACTTGTGCACAAGGGTATAAGTTCTGCGGACGGTCGCTGGGGCACTGACACCGATCCGATCCGGGCGAAACTTTGTGTGTAGTCATCGTGTGCGGACTGGACGGCTTGCAACGCATTATGTGTTTATCGTGTGGCCATCGTGTGTTCTCATTGCATGCTATCCTTGTCCATGACTAGTCCATTATGGCATTAAGCCAGTGATCATCGTATGCATTTAAACCTGTGGCATAGTCATCGTGTACGGATGGGATAACTTGTAACATATCGTGTATTCATCGTGTGCTCTCGTTGCATGTTATCCTTGTCCTTGACTATGTCCACCTTATGTATTTAAACTTGAACATTATAACAACACTCATGTTTGCATATGCTATGCCTCCCAAAATGTTTATACTTGCCCGTGCTTGAATTAACAATGTTTGCCTTGGACAGGGAAGGTAAAATGGTAAGTTGGTAAGTCTCGTCGTATTTCCTCTCATGTCGCACGACGTACTGCCACACGAGTTAGGCTATTCAATCTTTGTATGAAACTGATCCTAAGGCAACTAGCAAGAAAACTTAATAGTTTGTGCAGGGAACTTATATTACGTGTTTGGATTTGTCGAGCGGACGAGTAGCTTCCCCACCAGTGCATTCAATGTACTGATAATCCACCAGTTTGTATGCAGGGTGCGAAAGAACCTTATTTGGTGCGGATGCTCCTTCGTGCGTGCTAAGGCGTGGAGATCACTCTGAAGCAGCGCTGCGTCCGGAACTGAAGCACATATACAAGATATAATATTGTGAACATCGCATGTACAATCATTTCACAATTGTAGCCACTTGGCACACTTTTACTGTTTCAGAGAGAGAGGCTTGAGTGACTTGTAATCTCGGCTATACGCTGCCTGTAACACTTGTTTATATCAATAAAGAGTTTCTTTACTTCTACTTGTGTTATTCAATACTTCCGCTATATTGTCGACTTAGTGAACTTGTTACTAAATTACTATGCATTTATGACTCTGCTGCAATCGGACAATCTGTACGACTCTGTGGCTTAGAACTCTTACCGCCAGCCAATGAACCATGACCTTGCACGGGCGTGGCTCACGCTCGTGCGGCATCACGCCCGGATGGGTCAAACCGATCGTTCCGCGGGAGCGGTGGCGCGGTGATTCTCGCCTAGCGGGAACGGCCGATTTAGCCTACGGAAGATCGGGGTGTGACAAAAGCTAAGAAAAGACAGGTTCATCGTAGCCACCCACCTTAGCAATAATTTACCTCGGCCAAGCGATACTTTGAGCGCATCTTTGAAAGTCTAAGTTTGAACTCCTGAAGGGCCAACTTTGAATCCTTAGCCTTAAGCGAGTCTTCTTGCAGAGCAAGGTGGGTCAGGTCGTCATACTTGTGCCATTTGAATTGGCTATCCACATTGATAGGGAACGGATCATTACAGTTAGAGAAAAAAGTTCTACTCGGGTGAAGGTCTACAACCCCGGTCCTTGTTTGGTTTAAGGGTTATGGTCCTGATCCAGAGTAGTTCCTATTATAATGACCCGCTCCGCTCAACCCGGAGGGTCGATTCAAATAATACAAGTATAGCAAACTGACCTGTCTTGCTCAACGAGATGACTCATTCGATGCAATGGTATTCAGACTTGGACCTTCAAATAGAGTTCAGACTTAGACTTTTCAAAGGCGCGCTTGGAATCTCGCTCGGCCGATGCGATTCATCGCTAAGGTGAGTGACCCCAGTGAACCTATCCCTGCTTAGCAGCACACTTAAGAAAAAGAATGATATATGCTAGTTTCTAAGCGATAACCTTTGCATGCTAATAAAAAGAGATAAATGCACATAGCTAAAGGGATAACACCGCCTTATTATTGTATGAAACATGGAGATCTTACTTGCTATTTGTAATCTGGCTTATTGAATTAAAATATAGTATTTTCTTATATGTGCCACAAAAGTAGTTTTGAGTTCATATTGAGGCACCGTACCGCACAAAATATGACACGGGATAGAGTATAATCATATTGCATACATAGACGAGAAATACTATCAAGTAGTCATTCTGAGACAGGATAAGAAAAAGAAAAGAAAGTACTCGGGATATCCAGATCACCGAGGTAGTCTCTAATAAGGGAGCCACATAAAGAAGAAAGATCCGAGTGTAGTCCTCGACAAGATTGAACCGAGATGATGTCCACGGATAAGGAAATTGAGCTGAAAGTTTTCGACTAGGAAAGGAAGTGGGGGAGTAGTTGCATAGTCACGGACAACTGGTTGCACACCAGGTAGAGAATCAGTCCTCGACACGATTGCTGAGACATTCAAATCGTGTCTGCCCGGGTGGACAATGCCAGTGTAGTCCTGGTAATATGCTAGCTGAAGTACTAACGGATGAGTACGGGACATCCAGCAAGGCTTGCTACCAACCTGGAAAGACAGACGACTCATCGGATGGTTTGGGACGCCCAGTAAGGCTCGCAACTGAGCTGGGAAGACAGCCGTTCCATCCCAGATCATGTCCAAAATGGCTAACAGAGCCAGTGACCTTCATATAGATAAGTCATGCATACATAGCGGCTATCCATATTCAGAAGAGAAGTAACATGAAGGAGTACATTTGTACGATACTTTGCACATTTAGAATGGATGCACAGCACATAATATAGTTCAAAAAAAATATGTCTGAGGCAGAGACACAAACGTAACACTTGAATTGCATAGATGTTCTTCGCTACTTAGTAGATTATTGATTATGTTGTTGCGTATAAAAGGGAATGCCGAATGGTAAAAAAGGTTAAGACGAACTTAGTTTTTTATAGTACTACACTCTTGATTCAGATACGGGTATTACTTTCATTATATTATCATAAAACTGATCCTAAGGCGAAGACTAGAAAGATAACATAATCAGTCGGTGCACATAACTAATGAGCGTGTTTGTTTTATGGCGTGGGCGAAAGGCCTCCCCACCAGTGCATTCAATATATTGATACCCAACCAGATTGCATGTAGGGTGCAGGGAGAACTCGTACAGATTCAGAGATCTCTTAACGCATCGAGACATCAGACCACACTTGGTGTCTTGGAGCATGGCGCACAGACCTGAAGCTCACATATATGAGACTTAATGTATGGGAACATCATCATCCATAATGTTTGATTCAGTTGTAAGCCTATAGGCATAATCATTGTAGAGAGAGAGAGAGAGAGCATGAGTGACTTGTAATCTCGGCCTAGAGCCGCTTGTAATCTTTATTTTATATCAATAAAGAGCTTGTTTGGATTCAATACTTGTGTTTATTCTATATTTTTGCTATGACGATTCTGCGAACTAGTTATCAACGGCCATTTTGGTATTTTTTTTGTGCGGGCGCAACTCTAGGCTCACGCAATATCAGGTCCTGATGGGAACGAACATTCTGCGGGAGCGTTGGCACGGTGATTCACGTCTAGCGGAGATGACCGATTCCTGCGGGAGATTGGGGCATGACATTTTGTTATTAGCGCACATCTTTACGTCCTTAGAATTCATATCGATTTTCTCAGTTTTGAACTTATTTATTGTTAATGTGACAGACGATCTCTCGATGCTTTGATGAATGTTCAATACAATAAGTTTAAATATTTTTGAAAGTGCATGTGAATGATATAATTTTCTTGAACATAATAGTTATGTGAAGGCCTTTGTCCCGAACTATGTTAGACTTTATGAGAATAGACTCGTGCTTAAAAATTGCAAGTTACGTGCAAACCAAATGACCTTATCCTAATGCTAGTGGGTTTGTATACGAAACTAGAATACCGTTCGGACGGGATAGCTATGCACACAGCCTTTAGGCTATGTGGTGCTGAGTATCGTGCACCTAGACCTTTTGGTGCGATCAGGTTACGAGTGAGATTTGGGTATAGTTCTGATAAGGATAAAGTCGGACTTAGAATGGAAATTGATAAAGACGTTATCGGAGTACCACTAAGGCGAATAATGAGAATCGTGTTTGGATTTTGAGATATAGTTTGTACGCTTATTCGTAGCGATAAGTTACGACTCAAAACATAGTTTGTATGGAGGACTATCGATAGAGGTACATACGATTAAGTTTTACACCCAATTCCAGATTTGGTATTTCTTGAATTTCTAGAATTTAATTTTTCCTGATAATATATTCCTGCTATATTTCTCATGTTTATTTCTGTAATTTTATTTATTGTTATTTTCTGTTGTTGAGAGAGATTACCCGAGACCAGCAGAATACCTATTGGCATTGCCATAGACCCGGTTTAGGATCTGCTTGTAGAATGGACACCTATTTCGGTTTATTTGACTGAACCCATGACTAAACCATTTTTTCTCTTCTTTTAGCATATATGTGAGATTTTCTCTCTCTCTCTCTCTCCTCTCTTTCTTCTTCATTTTAATTTTCTTCTTCCTTGCTCCCTTCTCCCTCACCACCATGCACCTCCCCTAGCCGAACTCCAGCACCGGACCTAGTTAGGAAGAGGTTGTTGGACTCTTAGGCAAGTACATCTTGCTCAATGGTGAAGTCATGAATTTTTAAATTTTTTATATATATGTTTTTTAAAATGTGTTTAATGGAAAATGTTCTCTTTGAGTTGTTGATCATATTTAGTTCTTGGAGTTTTGGATTTTGTTGTATATATTTTTATAGATCTGAGTTTTAAGTTTATGGTTTTTATGTGTTCCATGAGTTTTCCTTGGTTTTGATATATTAAAACTTAGTTTTTTTAAAAACTAGTTATTTTGTATGTTAGAGCATTTCATTCTGTGCAATTTGGCTTTTGTTTCACTTGATTTGGAGTTAAACTAACCATTTTATGAAGAAAACAAAATTTAGTTTTTGGAGCTTTTGGCCATGGCTGAACCTGCTGTTGGAGAAGACGAAGTCTTCATGCGGCCAACGACCTATGCGACAAAGAGTGATATATGGTCCGAGAGGGTTATGCGGCTTGAACTCCTTGCCGCATACTGACAGCATGCGTCCATCTTGTTGGATGCATGACTGTACATTACACAAAGTGTTCGGGAGCTATCCTTGAACTTCTTGTGTTTTCACTCACTGAGCGAATAAAAAATTTGCTAAGTTCAAGAGGGGAGTTTATGCGGTAGGCAGTTCATGTGGCCACGAGCTATTTTCCTTGATCATATGACTCTGAACTATTTGGCACATTTTTTATGATTCTTGTCTTTTCTTCCTGACATACTTTTTGTCCTGTCACATCAATCTTCTATGTCACTTCACTGACACTTCATTTATTGACCTATCACTCAGCACTTGCCCCAAGTAGTAGACTTTAACCCTGAGCATACGGCAAGTGAGTCCATACAGTAATTGGGTGCATGCGGCTAGTGAGTCCATGCGACAATTGGGTGCATGCGGCCAATGAGCGCATGCGACAAGTGAGTGCATGCGGCCAGTGGGCGCATGCGACCAGGAATTCTGGTGTGCATTTTTGTGTTCCCTTTAATTATGTTCATTTATTAATTCCTTTTAATGATTATTGTTTTGTACTTCCTTATGTCGATACAAGTTTATGTTACCAGACAAGTTTTGCATGTAAGTTTACGAGAAAAGTTTGTGTACAAGCTTAAAATCCTCACAACACCGAGGAAATGTTTGTGTATGAAAATCCATTGCATTTGGCATCGTATAATCGAGTGTCGCAAATACGATAACTCATGAAAAGTTTATACTAGTGACTCGTCATTCTAGGGAGTTCTCAAGTGTCCACGACTCAAGAACTTGAAATAATTTAGTAATGATTAAACAAGATAAGATTTACCTAGATCATTGGAAGAAAAAAATATTGTGCTACTGGCTATCCCAATCTCTAAGGGCCCCATGCAGCATGGACAACCTTGCTGGACAAGGGCTCCATGACTGACCAATTTTTACCCGTGCTGCGGCACTTACAAGACAAGTTTATATACAAGTTTATGTTACAAGACAAGTATATAAAGCCAGTTTATGATTACAAGTTTAAGTTTATGTTTATAAGTTCAATTTTTATTTATGACAAGTAACAAGTTATGATATTATATGGTTGAATGTGCATTTAAGTTTACTAGACAAGCGTATCCTTGGCTATCAGGGTTAACTGCAGTGTAAGTGGTAGCAATATTCTTAAAATATGCATTTAGAAATTAATGTCCGTGACAACCCTAGCTAGTTAATCGTAGCAAGCCGTAAAGTTGTTTGGCCGTACGGTGAATGATGTTACTTTCTTTATAGCTCACTCTTCTGGTTTTATTTTCTCCCGACGCATGGTTAGGGTGCTAAGTTCTGCTTAGGTAAAGGTCTGCAACCCCGATCCTTATTTGGTTTAAGGGTTATGGCACCGATCTAGAGTAGTTCCTATGCTCTCTTGTCGTTCGTCGCCTTACTTTTATTTTTTTACTAGTTATCAGTTTTTCCAGTATTATTCTTGAGACAAGTACATTGGTACCGTACAAGTCTCGTATCACGACCCGCACCCGGAAATTCGGGCACGAGTACGTGGGTACGTCCAGCCTACGCCGCAGGGTCGGCGGTAGTACGCTGTCTAGGTCATATCCACAGTTAAATAACATCTAGCTCATTCACAAAATTATAAGTAGGCAAGGATGATAACAGGAAAAGAATGCTGAGATTTTGAATGAAATAAATGTGACAACAACTCAAATGTTTAATACAGAATCCAGAAATGGAATCGGGGACAAACCCGATTACTAAGATAAAGAGCAAAAATAAATAGCTACTGCTAACTACTCTGCAGAAGTGGTCTCCTGGGTGGGAGCTGGCTCCTCATAAGTGTCATCTGTTCCCTCATAGGGGCCATAATATGTAGGGGCAAGGTCCTCATCATCGCCTAAATCAACGGATCCAGTCAGGAAAGGAGCAAAGTACACAATGCACAACAAAATTTAAACTAAATATTTATGACAATTAGAAAAGAAACTGACTAAGTATCATATTGAGAATATGCATAAAAGAAGCAACAATAATTAAGAGTTAATGCTATAAACAGGAATATGAGTAAACAGGAACAATAAGAGACAGGAAATGAAACTACAATAAGACAACAGGAACTGCAACAAGACAAGAATCTCTGTGTGTGAACTTGTGTTTATTTTAGAATACATAGTTGGCATGTAGGGGTTTATAAGGCTAATCTGGCCGTCCTAGGCGGCTATTAAACAATATAATCGAGATCCGGCTGATGGACAGTCTTGTACCAACAGCTATTAAACAATAGGGGAAAGGTAAACTATATGCCTCCTATTATTCTCCCACCCGACACGAAAAGCAAGGCATGAATTCCAATATTCAAGACATGAAATCCAGATTCTAACACTACGTGTAAACATCCAATGGTACCAGTAAAGCAAGGAACTAATTATCACAATATGAAGATCAAACTTGAAGTGCAGGTACTTGCCTGTTGTTTGGATCCAATTACAGTTATGTCTCGGGGAAATTTCCAGAGATGAGTCCAGATGCTGAAATAAACATTACCATCATGCTCAAAAGATATCAAATAGCTAGAAACGCCTGTCCTTGGGTCCAATTTGGAGACAAGGGCAAAACGGCAATTTCGGGTCAAAACGGGGTCCACAGGTGGGCCCACTTTGCACCGAAAAATGTGTCAGGGTCAAAGGTCTCCAAATTCACCAAACTTAGTGTCAACAGGTCAGGAACGCTGATACGAACCCAACAGAACTTCCAGAATTGGATTCGATGAGCCGATCACAAAATCGCCCGTCGAGCGGGACCTGTGGGGCCCACGACACGCGATTTCGTCAACGTTCTCAGAATCGAACCAAACTTGACTCACAGGACCAGCGTATCGCTACGAGTCCGATGGCACAAGTTTCGTATCGATCCGACGTGTGTGCACGAAGTTAGGGTGAATTGCAGAAAATGCGGATACGGGGCGATGTCCGCGGATACGCGTTGATTCCGGTGTGCACGCACACCCGAATCAGCTTCCGCGAAATCTCACACGTCCGTATCGACAGCACGCACGTATCTGTGAAGACCGCACGCGACCAAGTCGTCCCGTTTGGCGGGGCATACTCAGTTCCGGGGTGAAACAGGGTCTGGTTTTTCCTGTTTTTGGATCGCGGTGTGCGATCACCACAGGACGCGATGCCCCGAGCGGTTTGTCCGGGCACCGAGAGGGTCATGCAGGCTTCACAACGCAATTTACGGAATTAAAATCGGAGATACAGGGTGTAAGATACGAGTACCTGAACGAGGCCCGAGAAACAGGGAATTTCGTGTCCGTGTCGTGTCCGTCACGACACGACGAATTGGGGATAGGGTTAGGGTTAGGGTTTGCTGGACACGGCCGGAGCTCGGGCTGGCCAGGGCGGCTCGCGGTGGGGAGAGGCCGTCCGGGGGTCTCTGGTGCGGTGGTGCGGCGAGGGGCGAGGGTAGCGGTGAGCGGAGGGACGGCCGGCGTCGAGGCGGTGGTCGTGGTCGGGTGTGTTGGCCGGAGGGGGGTGTTTGCAGGGTTTTATATAGGGGAGAGGGGCCGGCCAAGGCGGGGGCGAGGGGGGTCGTGGCCGCGGAGGGCGGGGCGAGCCGGGTGGAGCGGCGGGCGGCGCGGCCGGCGGGAGCGGAGCGGGGAGCAGGTCAGGCGGGGTCGTGGGGGGGTGCTGGGGGAGAACGGGTCGGCGGGTGCGGGCGGCTAGCGGGTCGGGTTGTCTGACCCGACCCGACCCGACCCGGTAATGGTTGGGGCTGGGCCGGCTGGGCTGTAGGGCCGGTCCACTGGGCTGGGCCGGGCCGGCCCTCAAACAAAAAAAGTAAAAATAAAAATAAAAAAAATAATAATAAGTATAATAAAATCAGTTAATTAAATAATTAATTAATTAAAATAGTTTTTTGGCATTTAAAAAATAGGTCTGAGGTCCAAAAAATCCAGAAAAATTACCCTAAGTCCAGTTTTCTATTTTACACCCAAAATTATTATTTTCATAATATTTTAATATTATTTTATTAACAATTATTTAATAATTCAAAATCTTGATTTTAATTACAGAAAATTTCCAGAAAATTCCAGAAAATTGGGAAAAATCCAAGTTTAATAATTTTTGCAAATTCAGGGGGTTTACATCTCGATCATCATTTATTTCTTCTTTGTATCTTTCTACTTATGTTGTAATGTGTTTGGTCTATCACCTTGAGCTCATTTGTGGTACCTGTTGCTTAAGGTTCTGACCCTACTGGCTTTGCATGACCAGGTTACCCCGAAGAGAACCATGATCCACCGAACTTCCAGCAAGATGGATCGCACTCGTAGGACTGCGAACGAAGCTTGCGAGTGGGTTTTCTTCTTCTACCTCTCGTCTTCATTCCTTTATTTTGTGGTGTTTAGCAAGGGGCATAGTTAGCTCCTTATATTTTTGACATGATGTATATATTAGGCCATGGCTGGTATATTTGATTATGTATTATTATACTTTGCTAGTGTAGCATTTTGTATTCACTAACTTTATGATCATATATGACATGTAATTTGTGACGCCTCTTTACTTTCATGTATAATATACTCTTGCAATTGTTGTTGTTGGATTGAGATAATAGGATTTGTCAGCCTAAATAGGAATGACGTCATAACATGCTAGAGTTCACCCATCTGTCTTCTAGACAACCTTAACACATTATGGCTTACTTCGGTATTCTGCAAGGTGCGGTTGGACATGTCAGTCCCCGTATTTACCTAGTATTCTGGGAGTGTGGCGTGACAAGATTTTCTTAGTGGCCCATGCGGGTCTATTTTTTAGACTTGTAGGGGTGACTCATCTTGTTAGAATCTAAATCCTCTATAATCTTCGATTGAACTCCATTTGCAACATGCACCTCTTGCTTTCCTTGAACTTCAAACTTGCTTGACATGATTGATCCATTCTCGTCCCTTGTTGATATCCTTGTGTCCTTATCCTTCAGGGATACCCCACCTGCTCCTTCTTCCGAGGGTTCCGTTGTACCGATAACTCTAGCAGATCCAGTAGTAGGCCAGGGCCAGATTTTGCTACTGAACCAAGGGCAAACATTATAAGCTCTTCATCAGTCAACTCCGCAAGTCATGCATGCCCGACCAACACAATCAACTACATCAGTCTTGCCGGAACGACCAGTTCAGCCCGCTCCGTTAGTCATACCAGCCCAGTCAACCCAGACAATACCACCAGTTCTTCTAGTACAAGTAGGAGGCAAGCAGGCTCGCAAGCCAAGTTAGAGATGATCCAATCTATGATGATGGTACAACAACAACTCCAGCTTTAGCAACAAGTGGTCCAACTATGCCAGAAGTTTCAACAAGGACAAGAACAAGAACAAACCAACACTAGTATTTTCCAGGGAGTTATAGTAGCACTCGATAACAATGGGTGCTATACTCACAACTCGACGGCCAATGTTAGTCGCATGCGCCCAACCAAGTTCCTTAGCACGGAAGATGCAGTTTCAGCAAATTCTTGGCTCCAGAACTTTGAGGCCATCCTGGATGCAACCAAGACCCTAGATTATGAGAAAGTAGCAGTCATAAAGTTATAACTATCAGATCTTGTCTGAGATTGGGTGGACAACACAAGAAATGGTGCTTTCGAAGCCCATTGATTGGCAGACATTCAAGGAGCGCTTCTAGGAGAAGTTTTTCACACAACTGCCAAGTTCCAGCTCCAGCAACAGTTCATCAACCTTCGCCAGAACACAAGATCAGTCGACCAATATGCGGTCGAGTTTTGCCGACTTAGCCGATTTGCTCCTCATATGGAAGCTTCTAAAGAAGACCGAGACAAGAGATTTGAGCAAGGGTTACATCTAGAGCTTCAGCAGTTTACGGTGGGTCATAATTATACTACCTACGATGCAGTACTCAGGGCAGCTAGGTCCCAAGAACTTGCCGGCCAGAGATTAGTAGCAAGTATCGAAGGCCAGAAGAGGTCACACTCATCCCTGAGAGGCACCAGTATTCAGTCATCACCTTCAGCACCAACAGTAAGAACTCTTCACCCGCCAGCACCTCCAACCTCCACAGTAACCTTAGTACAATCCACTAAGCAGTCTGTATCAGCAGGATGTGTCACGACCAAGATCGGGAATAGAGGCACGAGCGGTGAACAACGCCTAGCCTACGTCTCGACATCGACGGTAGAACGCTGTTTAGGTCAACTGTACTATCTAAACATCTTATACAATATATATATATATATATATATATATATATATATATATATATATATATATATATATATATATATATATATATATATATATATATATATAAGGTACCTGCCAATGTCAACTCAACTCCAAACGGAGGAACACATATAATGACATGATAAAGGTATCTATACTCAATCAAAAAAAATCAAATTAAGGAAGATAAAGCACGATATGAAAAAAGAAACATAATACAAATACAAGTCCATAATACTAGTCTAGGCACAATGCATCTCCAAAATAATATACATGCCAAATGTCTCAAATAAAGTCTAATACAAAGTTTAAACAATAAAGTCTAAGCCTCCACGGCCACTGGCTCTAGGTCCTTATGTTCTAGTGGAGTATCCTCTAATGGTTCGCCGTCCTGCGGTCCGTAGTAAGTGGGACACTGCTCCATAAGCCAATCATCTGAAAAATATATCCGATCAGGATTGGAGAGAAGTACAAAACTCTGGAAGCAGTTCCAAATACATAGTAGAACATATATGATAAGTATTAGAAAAGAATACAAGATAACTAGCAATAGGAAATAGAAATAAACTAGAGTAAGCAGGTAATGTACTGAAAAGTAAAGAACATGCAATAGAGAATAACTGCAAGTAAAAAAAAATATAACACTAGCTAATGTGCCTTAAAGTACAAGTTTATTATGTGATCGGTTTGAGTTAAACACGAATATAATATGGTAATTCGATTACACGTTTGATATATAATTGACATGTACACGAATACACTTAGGCTTGATCACATAACCAACTCCTATTCCCCCGTCCCTAACCAATACTCATGGATCCAATCACGACACGTTACGAACACAAATATAGGAACACTGAACACGAGCAGTGTGTGAACACGAAGTACACGATAATTAATACCCGATAAATACGATAAAATATATGTGAAAGAGTATCCGTTGAACAAGGTAGGGGATAACATTCCATGACATGATCCATTTAGTACCAGTCCATGTAGCCACTGTGTAAGGATAAAATAAATAATTCTAAAACAAGTGATATATACACTATCATGAAATAAAAACTAACAGAAAGATATACTCGCCTCTGGTCTAGAGAAAAAGGGTGTATCTCGATGTCCAATATGGTGTCACACAATCCTATTTAGGAAATATCATGTTACATGGTGCAAATGAGATAAATAAGCTAAATCAAGATGTTCTAGGTCGATACTAAGCCATACACCAATTTCTAGGTCCAAGTTAAGGTTATTAGTCTATATTGGTTACTAACTAGCTAATACTAGCTTATTATAATTATACTAGGTCATACTTAGGTTTCCAAATCATACCTTAAATAAGAGTAATAACTTATTCCTAAACTTACTATGTATACTAATATTTAGTATTAGCTAACTGATATTACAATTAACAAGTACTATCTAGACTAACTGACATACTACTTACTAACATACCATATAACTAATAATACACTACTAACTAACTAACTAATAATCACTAACCATTTGATATTCTAAATAGTTGATCCTTTAATACACTAAAACTAACTGAAACCCAATCACTGAACTAAGTCCATACACAGTCAGTCATTTGTAACTTCTCTGCCATTACCGACCTGCACTTACTGCCCTTAACTTGTCCCCAGTCTGATACTTCATATCACCTGCACACCTAGGTGCCCCTGCCAACTGAACATAAGTTGGAAGCATCTCGCTAACCTGATCTTATAATAATGCATGTTGGTGCAATTATGCCAATATAACCCTTAACATCCAGGAATACCCGAGCTCCCTTTTACATTACCTACTTGTAGTGCCTTGCTCAGTCCAGGTCAATCACCCTTCGATGTTGCTGTCTAGAATTCCCATTGCTCAAACACTCAGTACAGTAGTCCACACCACAAGATCAATGTAGGGGTCTATAGTTGTTGTACACACCTCCATTCGAGACCAGGTTTCATAATCTAACTAATCTATATGCTATATATATTTACTGATACACAAATCATGTGAGCACTTATTCATCTTAAAATAAAATATTTGGAAACATCATAATATACTGAATACTAGTCCCCCTTGCATCTGCACACACAGATAGGTGCCCATCCTAACATCCCAATTCCTACAGTTGTTGCTAATATCCAGTGACTAAAGTTACCCCTTCCTCTACATTGATACTTAGGAAAGTACCAAGTATCTAAGCACAACTGAAACTAAGGCCTGCCACCCAATCCCAAGCACAGTACACATTGTATAAATACCACACACAATCTCCCAATCACTGACATAGTACACCCCTTCAAATCCTTCCAGGAATCAATAAACAAACCACACTATAATCTCAGTCACAGTGTCTAAACTCCAACTCCAAGTACTACCACCTGCACACAGCCTACTATTACACACACACACAAGCTCTCAACCTAACACACTCACACCCCTCCCCCACACACAAACACACTCAGTCACAGAAATATAGGTAAATACATATACATATATACACAAATATACTATATACTAATGTACCTATGTGCACTAGTGGCAATTAGTCGAATATCTAGTGTGCATACTTGAGAAACTTGTGATACGTGTCCAAATGAAGAACCAAAACACAAGTTCTCCCACCAATAGTATATATATATATATATATATATATATATATATATATATATATATATATATATATATATATAATAATACAACTAAAGTAACTTGCTATAATAAGTATTGAAGATTAATTGCACAAAACACCCAAAATGGGCTCTATATCACACGGTATCATACCGTATCGTGATATGGCCTACTTGTGTCCAATTTTGGACACGTAACTAGTCAACCAATCCATCCCGAGTACTATGTCATAGCTCAAAAGTGGCATTATGAGTAGACACACGCTTAACTCTCAGTCTCCTAGAGAAACTCTTCGATCTTTACAAACATCACTGACCAGGATAATGTCACTCCCGATCATAATCTTGCAAGTCCTCGCTAACGGTTTAGTCTCAAGATGATGCTTCAAAGCAAAAGATACATATACAAAACTATGTGAAGCACCAGAATCAAATAAAGCATAAGCTAAAAATGAATCAAGATAGACTGAACTTGAGATGACATCACCAATTGGCTCCTCCTCCTCGACAATCAAGGTGAAAGCTCGCCCCTGCTGTGCACCTCTCTGTTGGTGGTGGTGTTGTACGAACCTCTTCTGCTATGTTGGCAATGGGGGTCCTCTTTGTTGTCCCACTGGTGGTCTTGCGGGCTCTCTGTGCCTGGGACCCACCCTGAGCTGGACGATATGGAGCCCTAGGACAAGCCCTCAACTGGTGGTCTCCTGATCCGCAGAACAAATACTGGCCAAATCTCATCCTGCACACATCACATCCATATCCTGGCTTCTTGCAGAATAGGCAAGGAATGTCCGGCTGAGCTAGCCTCTGAATCTGGTGCGCCTGTTATACTGGCGCTCTAGCTGGTACAGAAAATTGCTGTCTCGGCTACTGGAAGTGTCACGCCCCAGTCCCAAAAGTACGTAGGACTAGGAACACGTAAGCATGCCAGCCGCATGGATATGGCAACTCCAATATATGAAAACCAAAATCCACACGTACGCTGTAATATGAATATCAATCCACAAGTGGTATAAACATATGTCACACGTCATAGGGTAAAATCTAAAACTCATCCACGAAATCAAATATAAATAAATAACCAGTACCTATGAAACTAGATCTTAATATAAGTATCTAAGGATGATGGTTGGATGGAAACAAATCCACTACCAACTCGAATAAAAAAGTACAACACAATAAATACAATATAAGAATACCATCTAACAACCACGGGGCTCGAAGAGGAGACATCCTCGAAACATATGTAACCATCCAAATCTACGCTCCTGCAAATACTCAATAACAGATACACCTGAAAAGGGACCAGGTCCTCAGAGGGACGTAACAAGATACATACAAGCATGCCAATTTGAATACAGTAAACATGCATAATGTTTGAAAATAAATAAGTATGCTGTACAAGACAATCTATATGAATGCAAATGAGGATAACTTTTTGACGTATGGACAAGGGTAGGCTACTCGATCTAACCCTCACAACTCATGCACTCGTCAGTGGACATCATCAGCCGACATACCTCGGGGGTAGTGACCCTCGGACTCCATCAATCGACATACCTCGGGGGTAGCGACCATTGGACACGACCACTATAGTGCGTGCTAGTGACTATGGTTTACCAGAGTGGTTAAAAGCCCATACGCCTAATGATTGTCCTCTATGATACTAAGTGTCAAGTGTGTGTCAACATATCTAATATATAGTAATGACTGAAAGAAACTACACATGCAATAAATAGAAATGCAATAAATATACAGAAATATACTAAGCATACAAAATACTGTAAGCAATTTTGCAAGGTATCTTGCCTGGCAAGAAAGCTGTAAAAATGTAATGTCCAAATGTCAACACCAAGAGTCAGAAGCTACGACCTCAGAATGAACGTCTCCGGATGCTGAAATAAATATCACCAAGGTTCCCAGAATAAGCAAAATAGCTAAAAAGTACTTCTCTTTCGTCCAATTTGGACACAGGGGCAAAACGAAAATTTCGGGAAAAAGTGGAGTCCACGTGTGGCCCACTTTGCACCAAAAAATATGCCAAAGGTAACAGTCTCTAAATGGGACAAATTATAGGTCAAACAACTCTAAATGTCAATACGAACCCAACGGTATGTCCAAATGTGGATTTTGATGGGCCGAACATAATTTCGTCCAAAAGTTAACTGTGGGGTCCGCCATTTGGCGACTTGGTCAACTGTCTCAGAATTGCATAAAAATTGGGTCACAGGACCAGCACGTTACCACGAGTCCAGTGGCACAAGTTTTGTCGCAATCTGACGAGCGTGCACAAAATGCGCACGACTTCCACAAAAGTTGCGACACGGGATGTGTCCGCGGATACGGGCTGATTCCGGCACGCACACGCGTCCGAATCAATTTTCACAAATTTTTACTTGTCCGGTTACGCTGCATGCACCGTTTGGTACACTTGGTATATGGCGGGGCGGTCCCGTTTGGCGGGGCGCGCTCCGTTTCACAACTTTTGGAAATATGGAAAAGTGGGTTCACAGAGTTTTCTAACAAATTTAATTCTGTCTACAGCAGTTAATAATCTAGGGTTATTTAACAGAAATTAAACTAGGTCAAGTGGTCTACGCATACCAAAAAGAATCATCGAATTCGGATCTCTGTGGTGGGAGATACGAACTCTGAAACATGGGTGGTCACCGCAGTTTTCTGCGATCCCAGAATTTGGTCTGTTTCTGCCAACTTTGGCGCTATTTTTGCCTACGGTTACATTTTGTTCGAGATCTACTAACACACAGATATGGAAGAGGGTTAAGGGGTGAGCATACCGGTGAAGACGGGGTGGCGTTTGGTTGAGCGAGTCGATGGAAAACAACTCCGGAACACAGGTACCTCGCTGTGGGAATCTGCAGTGCGCGGGGTCGCGGTCGTCGGGATTGGTTTGGACGGCCTGGCGGGGTTCTCCGGCTGCGGTGACGGCGCTCTCTAGGTCTAGATGGGAAGAGGAAGGGATTTGATGATTTAGGGTTAGAATTTTAGTTAAAATAGAATTATATATATATATATATATATATATATATATATATATATATATATATATATATATATATAAGAGTAGAGAGGAAGATGCGGGTTTGTTGCTCGTGGTCGCTTTGCTTGCTGCATGGTTGGATTGGGCCAGCGGCTGCTTGCAATTTGCTAAAGGGGGGGGGGGGTGGCTTGGAATTTGCTAAAGGGTTGTTGGAATGCTTTGCTGGCTTGGTTATAAGTAATAATTTATTATTAGTTTATATTTTTTTCCTTTTCTTTTCTTTTCCCTTTTTATATATTTCTTTAAAATATATGTATATATATATATATATATATATATATATATATATATATATATATATATATATATATATATATATAGGAAAAATTCTAGAATATATTAATGCACACCATTAAGCTAGCAACTGCTCAAGGGGTCTCCTACATGAAATAAATCAGAAAAATTCCTAATGGTCCCATAAACCCTCTAAGTGCACCAACACCTAAAATAAAAATTAATAAAAATCTATTTCTCCTAATTAGCCACTAATTACTATAATTCAATTAATAATTAATAAAAAAAGCTTAATACGATTTTTAGGATTAGGGGTTTTACATTCTACCCAACTTATAAAAATTTTGTCCTTGAAATTAAAACTAAGCCGTGGTAGAAAGTCAAGGGTGGTATAAGATTTGTATTGTTTAAAATGTAAGACTAGGTTTAAAGGGGTGGGCGATGTTGCGCGTTGCACATTCCAAAAATTATGAAAAAAATCCACATGAGCGAAAAATAGGTTTTTTCATGTGTCATGTCCAATAGTGTGGACACCTAAATACTCTTTTGCATGAAAGCGCCCAATAATTGAAAAGTTGTACAAAGATCAGAACGGATGATGGGCACGTTTAGGATAAGGGTATTGAATTTGTAGGAAGGTAGTGGATAGTGTAGTGCTCCAATTATCGGATCACGATAAGGTGCGCTAAGAGATATAATTATTACAAGAATAAAATCAAAATATCGTGTTCTATCTCTAACTGGACTCAATCTAACCTTAGTCTCACTATCTCAGCCAAGTAGGTCAAATTTTGGGTGAGGGGTTCACAATCTACCGAACTTAAATTTATCCATCTATCCTCTAAGGCTGTACATCTAGAAAAACTATTCCTCAAATTATTTAATCATATTATTCAATCCTCAAAGTTTTAACACCAAATATATCATCTATGATATGCCCTTAATCAATTATAAAAGAGAATCACTAAGTCATGTGATTAGCTTTATGGGGTATATCTAGTACTATCAGTGTCAACTTATACCAGTATGAGGTTTTGTCTTTCCGAAATAAGGGAAGAAGGAGAGCAATAATAAAGAATTCAAGGTGAAGGTGATAGAATACAAGTACGAGGTTCAAAGAGATTAAAGAATTCAAAAAGAGAGTTATCAGGACAGTTGTGGATTAAAATCATATTTTTGGCAATTTCCTATTTACATGCTCGTATCAGTACAGTTATGTAACTGATACGATGTGTCAGACATGTCTAGGGGCAAGTATATCTGTCTACTACCATATATCTCAATCCACGTAAAGTAGTCATGCGAAGAGCGAACCAAGCGCACTAAGGTTAGCTAGACCTTAATACACCGATTCTGATTAGGCAATGGTATCATTGTGTGCACCCAATAATACATACGTCATGAGCAAGCTCGATAAAAGAATAAGCTTGCAAAAACTAGGCTATAATAGCAGCATAAGTCAAGGTAGTACAGCAAATATAAATACGCTGGATTATGATGAAAGAAGGTACATAACAATTCAAGTTCACAAAAGATAAGACTCCATAATCTCTATAGTTGTCATACTAATTCCTTGTCTAAGTCGATAGTCGACAAAGTAGGGGTATAGCCTCTAAGTTCTACAGTCTGATAAAACATTATCTTCTTATGCTAGCACATAGTTAATGTCATTCAGCTACACTTCAATAATAGGGCAAAAGACTATGTGATACTAGGTTGTGAGATATACTACCGAACTTATAACAGTAAACTAATATTGTAATTGCCTTAAGGATACCGTAGAAACTCCTGTTAAGGTCTACGGGAAGGGGTCTTGGTACTTATTAGGGTATCCTCTTACATTATATAGGTCATGGTCGTACTAAGTCTTAGTCTTAGTGCAAGTGTCAATAGTAAAAATGGAACAATTACTGGCCTTCCAGGGGGAAAGGGGATATAACTCGTATCGAGGTGGGGGTACAGGTTACGCAATTTAAAACTAAGGGATAAGCACCAGGTCTCATTCTACAAGAATAGCTTAAACCATCAAGTTCTAACTACTAAGCACACAATTTAAAAATTCAAGAGTAACAACCAAAATCCTAGCAAGCTATATATATCCTAACATAGAATAAATTTATGGTCTATAATCAGAAGTGTCAGATGGCAAGAGTTGAAAGATGAAGAATAGAGGAACAAAATTTAGTCGTCGCGCAATTAGCGAACGCTAAGGTCGCAGAGGAACAATATATGAAATTAAAATAGGGGCTCTAGATAGCATCGTGGTTTTCTAAGGAGGAGTGGTATGCTAGTTGCTATGTTCGAGTTATGATCAAGAGAAATGTTATATTCATTACTCTTGGCTTTCTAAGGTACTGTATGCTACTAATAAGACAATGATCTAAGTTTATAGTTCTAATATTATCTCACCATAAGAGTTAGGTCCAGCCCTAATATTTAACCTTGGATTTCTATTGGTTCCTCAATACTAGGGTCAAACAATATGGTCAAACTTCTAACTAACTCTAGTAGTATCTATGCTACTCCCAAGTCCTCATAATACATCAAGGGGTAATGGTAAACCACTCTATAGATAAGGAATTCTAGGGTTCACTAGATATTCTAAACTTAGTAGTGTGTCTATATTCTCGTTGTATTCTTAATAGGTGTGCTACCATAATTATCATCCTAATAATAGGGGTTCCTATATTCTAGTATAAGGCTATTCTCAAAGAACTATTAGGGAAGTACAGGAATCAAGCATGATGCAAATTATTCAAATGGAATGGATTGGAAGGAGGATGAGTCGTAACCAATATGGATGAGATCCTATACTCTAGTCCTAGGTGCAGGCTTGTTCGGTACAGTAACGTAACCGAGACAATATGCTCTTGACCTGCATGGGCCACTACAAAAAATATGTCACGCTCCAGTCCCAAAAGTACGTAGGACTAGGAACACGTAAGCATGCCAGCCGCATAGATATAGCAACTCCAATATATGGAAACCAAAATCCACACGTACGCTGTAATATGAATATCAATCCACAAGTGGTATAAACATATGTCACACTTCATAGGATACAATCTAAAAATCATCTATAAAATTAAATATAAATAAATAACCAGTATCTATGAAACTAGATCTTAATATAAGTATCTAAGGATGATGGTTGGATGGAAACAAATCCACTACCAACTCGAATGGAAAAGTACAACGCAATAAATACAATATAAGAATACCATCTAACAACCATGGGGCTCGAAGAGGAGACATCCTCGAAACATATGTAACCATCCAAATCTGCGCTCTTGTATATACTCAAGAACAGATACACCTGGAAAGGGACCAGGTCCTCAGAGGGATGTAACAAGATACATAGAAGCATGCCAATTTGAATACAGTAAACATGCATAATGTTTGAAAATAAATAAGTACGCTGTATAAAATAATTTATATGAATGCAAATGAGGACAACTTTTCGACGTATGGACAATGGTAGGCTACTCGATCTAATCCTCATAACTCATGCACTCGTCAGTGGACATCATCAGCCGACATACCTCGGGGGTAGCGACCCTCGGACTCCATCAATCGACATACCTCGGGGGTAGCGACCATCGGACACGACCACCATAGTGCATGCTAGTGACTACGGTTTACCAGAGTGGTTAAAAGCCCATACGCCTAATGATTGTCCTCTATGATACTAAGTGTCAAGTGTGTGTCAATATATCTAATATATAGTAATGACTGAAAGGAACTACACATGCAATAAACAGAAATATAATAAATATACAGAAATATACTAAGCATGCAAAATACTGTAAGCAATTTGGCAAGGTATCTTGCCTGGCAAGAAAGCTGCAAAAATGTAATGTCCAGATGTCAACACCAAGAGTCAGAAGCTACGGCCTCATAATGAACGTCTCAGGATGCTGAAATAAATATCACCAACATTTCCAGAATAAGCAAAATAGCTAAAAAGTACTTCCCTTTCGTCCAATTTGGACACAGGGGTAAAACGGTAATTTCGGGTAAAAGTGGGGTCCATGTGTGGCCCATTTTGTACCAAAAAATGTGCTAAGGGTAACAGTATCTAAATGGAGCAAATTATAGGTCAAACAACTCTAAATGTCAATACGAACCCAACGGTATGTCCAAATGTGGATTCCGATGGACCGAACATAATTTCGTCCAAAAGTCAACTGTGGGGCCCGTCATTTGGCGACTTGGTCAACTATTTCAGAATTGCATAAAAATTGGGTCACAGGACCAGCGCGTTACCACGAGTCCAGTGGAGCAAGTTTTGTCGCAATATGACGAGCGTGCACAAAATGTGCGCGACTTCCACAAAAGTTGTGACACGGGGTGTGTCCTCGGATACGGGCTGATTCTGGCGCGCACACGCGTCCGAATCAGTTTCCACAAATTATTTTGTGTTCGGTTACGCTGCTTGCACCGTTCGGTACACTTGGTACACGGTGGAGAGGTCCCGTTTGGCGGGGCGCCCTCCGTTTTACAACTTTTGGAAATCTGGAAAAGTGGTTCATGGGATTTTCCAACAAATTTAATTCTGTCTACAGCAGTTAATAATCTAGGGTTATTTAACAGAAATTAAATTAGGTCAAGTAGTCTACGCATACCAAAAAAAATTATCAAATTCGGATCTCTGTGGTGGGAGATACGAACTCTGAAACATGGGTGGTCATCGCAGTTTTCTGCGATCCCAGAATTCGGTATATTTTTGCCAACTTTGGCGCTATTTTTGCCTAGGGTTACGTGTTGTTCGGGATCTACTAACACACAAATATGGAAGAGGGTTAAGGGGTGAGCATACCGGTGAAGACGGGGTGGCGTTTGGTTGAGAGAGTCGACGAAAAATAACTCCGGAACACATGCACCTCGCTGTGGGAATCTGCAGTACGCGGGGTCGCGGTCGTCGGGATTGGTTTGGACGGCCTGACGTGGTTCTCCGACTGCGGTGGCGGCGCTCTCTAGGTCTAGATAGGAAGAGAAAAGGATTTGATGATTTAGGGTGAGGGTTTTAGTTAAAATAGAATTATATATATATATATATATATATATATATATATATATATATATATATATATATATATATATATATAAAAGAGTAGAGAGGAAGATGCGGGTTTGTTGCTCGCGGCCGCTTGGCTTGCTGCATGGTTGGATTGGGCCAGCGGCTGCTTGCAATTTGCTAAAGGGGGGGGGGGGTGGCTTGGAATTTGCTAAAGGGTTGTTGGAATGCTTTGCTGGCTTGGTTATAAGTAATAATTTATTATTAGTTTGTACTTTTTTTGTCTTTTCTTTTCTTTTCTTTTCCCTTTTTATATATTTCTTTAAAATATATGTATATATATATTTATATATATGTATATACTTATAGAAAAAATTCTAGATTATATCAATGCACACCGTTAAGCTAGCAACTGCACAAGGGGTCTCCTACATGAAATAAATTCCGAAAAATTCCTAATGGTCCCATAAACCCTCTAAGTGCACCAACACCTAAAATAAAAATTAATAAAAATCTATTTCTCCTAATTATCCACTAATTACTACAATTCAATTAATAATTAATAAAAAAGCTTAATACGATTTTTAGGATTAGGGGTTTTACAGGAAGTGTCTCTGATGTTGCTGCTAAAAGTGAGACTGCTTTGCTGGGCCTGCACTACTGCTAGCTCCTGAAGGATCCCTCATTCTCTTGGAGCTAAGCTCTAAATCATCCTCCGTCTGTTGTGCTTGCGCTAGGATATCCTCAAATGTAGTGGTACGATGACCGTTAGTATGGGATTTGATCTCCCTGTTCAGGCCCTTTCTGAACTTTTGGGCCTTTCTCCGGGGATTTTGTCCCTCCACAAAGTGACCTAACCTGCAGTACTCTGCTGCGTACTCGTTCACCGTCATGCTGCCCTAGACGAGGTACTGAAACTGGCTCTCTAGAGAAGTCAGAGCCACATCTGGGAAGAACTTTTCCTTGAAAGACTCCTTGAAAGCTTTCCAAGTAAGTCCAGGTGCTAAGATCCTTGGGTCGGTCCTGAACCATGTCAATGCGATGTCGAACATCATGCTCTCTACTACCTCTACTTGCAACCTCTCTGGAATCCGCGCTACCCGTAGGTTCCTCTCTATGTCTTTGATCCAGTCATCGGCATAAATAATCCCATCAGTGCCCTTAAAGCCCTTGGGCCTCATCCTCTTGAAATCAATGATACTCCCCGGCCTTGGCTGCTATGGAGCGGACTGAGGTGGAGCTACCTGTGGCTGGGCTAAGGCAACTCTCTCGACTGCGGCGAGTGCAAACTGGTAGGCATTCTCAATGCCCTGCCTCATGACCTCAGACTGGCGCTGCTGGGCCTCTGCCTAGGCCCTCTGTGCCTCCATCATCTGCTGAAAGAGTGCAAATACCTGTGCCAGATCAAATACTGGTAGTGGTGGTAGTAGCTCCTCTGAAGCTGTAGGCACCATCCTTTGTGAAGCTGTGGTTACCGTCCTCTGGACTGAAGGTAGAGCACCCCCAAAAGCTGCTGCAGAAATGCCCATATGGACCGATAAAATGGCCCTTTGAGCTGGAGCTGATGGAGTAGGGTCTGCTGATGCCCTCCTCGGAGGTGACGAAGTGACTGACCTCTCTGACACTGCGCCTGAGCACTGGGATCACGTCTTCGGCGGCATCCTAAAGATAGATTGAGACAAAAGGAATCAATATTGAGTAAGATACGATATCATCAAAGAATGACAGAATTATTCAAGTACAACGAATATTTAAATTGATAAAGATAGCAAAACAAATATTTTGAAATTATTTCCTAGTTGTGGTTGAGTATACTCTCAGCCTATATCCTATATCCTAAAGCAGGCTTGTAGCAGTACTCTAAGTCTGAGCACCGCTACGAAATCGTACTACTTGCGGTCTCTAGACCTGCATGGGCCACCACTAAAAATGTGTCATGACCCGCACCCAGAATAGGGCACGAGTGGTGAACAACGACCAGCCTACGTCACGGCATCGACGGTAGAACGTTGTCTAGGTAAACCATACTATCTAAACATCTCATACAATATATATATATATATATATATATATATATATATATATATATATATATATATATATATATATATAAGGTACCTATCAATGTCATCTCAACTCCACACGGAGGAGCAAATATAATGACATGATAAAGGTATCCATACTCAATCAAAAAAATCAAACTAAGGATGATAAAGCACGATATGGAATAAGAAAATGGAAAAGGAAAAGACAAAAAAAAAGTACAAACTAATAATAAATTAATACTTATAACCAAGCCAGCAAAGCATTCCAAGCAACCCTTTAGCAAATTATTAAGTAGGCCGCAGGACAGGCAAATTATTAGAGGATATTCCCACTGGCTCTAGGTCCTCACGTTATAGTGGAATATCCTCTAATAATTTGCTGTCCTGCGGCCTCTAATAATTTGCTAAAGGGTTGTTGGAATGCTTTGCTGGCTTGGTTATAAGTAATAATTTATTATTAGTTTGTACTTTTTTTTGTCTTTTCTTTTCTTTTCTTTTCCCTTTTTATATATTTCTTTAAAATATATGTATATATATATTTATATATATGTATATACTTATAGAAAAAATTCTAGATTATATCAATGCACACCGTTAAGCTAGCAACTGCACAAGGGATCTCCTACATGAAATAAATTTCAAAAAATTCCTAATGGTCCCATAAACCCTCTAAGTGCACCAACACCTAAAATAAAAATTAATAAAAATATATTTCTCCTAATTATCCACTAATTACTACAATTCAATTAATAATTAATAAAAAAAGCTTAATACGATTTTTAGGATTAGGGGTTTTACAGGAAGTGTCTCTGATGTTGCTGCTAAAAGTGAGACTGCTTTGCTGGGCCTGCACTACTGCTAGCTCCTGAAGGATCCCTCATTCTCTTGGAGCTAAGCTCTAAATCATCCTCCGTCTGTTGTGCTTGCGCTAGGATATCCTCAAATGTAGTGGTACGATGACCGTTAGTATGGGATTTGATCTCCCTGTTCAGGCCCTTTCTGAACTTTTGGGCCTTTCCCCGAGGATTTTGTCCCTCCACAAAGTGACCTAACCTGCACTACTCTGTTGCGTACTCGTTCACCGTTATGCTGCCCTAGACGAGGTACTGAAACTGGCTCTCTAGAGAAGTCAGAGCCACATCTGGGAAGAACTTTTCCTTGAAAGACTCCTTGAAAGCTTTCCAAGTAAGTCCAGGTGCTAAGATCCTTGGGTCGGTCCTGAACCATGTCAATGCGATGTCGAACATCATGCTCTCTACTACCTCTACTTGCAACCTCTCTGGAATCCGCGCTACCCGTAGGTTCCTCTCTATGTCTTTGATCCAGTCATCGGCATAAATAATCCCATCAGTGCCCTTAAAGCCCTTGGGCCTCATCCTCTTGAAATCAATGATACTCCCCGGCCTTGGCTGCTATGGAGCGGACTGAGGTGGAGCTACCTGTGGCTGGGCTAAGGCAACTCTCTCGACTGCGGCGAGTGCAAACTGGTAGGCATTCTCAATGCCCTGCCTCATGACCTCAGACTGGCGCTGCTGGGCCTCTGCCTAGGCCCTCTGTGCCTCCATCATCTGCTGAAAGAGTGCAAATACCTGTGCCAGATCAAATACTGGTAGTGGTGGTAGTAGCTCCTCTGAAGCTGTAGGCACCATCCTTTGTGAAGCTGTGGTTACCGTCCTCTGGACTGAAGGTAGAGCACCCCCAAAAGCTGCTGCAGAAATGCCCATATGGATCGATAAAATGGCCCTTTGAGCTGGAGCTGATGGAGTAGGGTCTGCTGATGCCCTCCTCGGAGGTGACGAAGTGACTGACCTCTCTGACACTGCGTCTGAGCACTGGGATCACGTCTTCGGCGGCATCCTAAAGATAGATTGAGACAAAAGGAATCAATATTGAG
The DNA here is from genome assembly GCA_036927795.1 of Iris macrosiphon. Taxonomy (NCBI): domain Eukaryota; kingdom Viridiplantae; phylum Streptophyta; class Magnoliopsida; order Asparagales; family Iridaceae; genus Iris; species Iris macrosiphon. Next base: position 161,679,562 of record JAYESA010000016.1, on the reverse strand, counting down.
TAAGATACGATATCATCAAAGAATGACAGAATTATTCAAGTACAACGAATATTTAAATTGATAAAGATAGCAAAACAAATATTTTGAAATTATTTCCTAGTTGTGGTTGAGTATACTCTCAGCCTATATCCTATATCCTAAAGCAGGCTTGTAGCAGTACTCTAAGTCTAAGCACCATGTAAACCCCCAGATTTTGCAAGAATTTTAAATTGGGATTTTCACAATTTTCTAGAATTTTTTGGGAATTTTCTGTAATTAAAATCAGGATTTTTAATTATTGAATAATTTTTAATTGTTAATAAATAATATTAAAATATTATAAAAATAATATTTTTTGGTGTAAAATGGAAAACTGGACTTAGGGTAATTTTTCTGGAATTTATTGGACCCCGGACCTATTTTTAATTACCTAAAAACTACTTAATTATTTATTTATTAAAAATTAATTGTTTTATTATTATTATTATTATTATCTTTTATTTTTGTTTTGGGGCCCGGCCCGGCCCAGTGGGCCGAGCCCATTAGCATATTATGCCCATTAGCCCAGCCCAGCCGCTGCTAGCGGGTAGGGCGGGTCCGCCCGAACCCGGAACCCGCACCGACCCGAACCCGGCCCCCAACCCATCTTCCCCACGACGTCCGGGCGCCCGATTCCTTCGGCGACGCCCGGATTCCGCGCCGCCTCCGCCGGAGGAGGCCACGTTCTCCCCTCGGCCCGCCTCCCCCGGCCACGAACCGCCCCGGCAACCCCCTATAAAACCCTCCCCCTCTTCTCCTCCTCCGCCTCACTTCATCTTCCCCGAACCAGAACCGCCGGAACCCTAGCGCTACGCCGACCTCCTCCCTCAGCCGCTGAGAGCCGCCCGATCCTCTTCTCCTTCCTCCCCTCTTCTTCTCAGACCCGCCGCCGGCCTCCCCTAGCTCCGCCGACCTCCCCTCGGCACCGCTCGGCCCCGATCGACGACCTCCTTCCCGCCGACCGAGCCCCGCAGCCACAGCGTCCACCCCGGCCACCGCGGTTCAGCGGCCCTGAAGCCCTAGGCCGGACTCGCTGCCGGACACGGCGGACACAGCGTCCAGGACACGAAATCGAGTGTCGGACACCGAAAACCCCAGTTTTTTAGGCCTCGTTCAGGTACTCGTATCTTGCACCCTGTATCTCCGATTTCGATTCCGTAAATTGCGTTGTGAAGCCTGTATGACCCTCTCGGTTCCCGGATAAACCGCTCGGGGCATCGCATCCTGTGGTGATCGCACACCGCGATCCAAAAACAGGAAAAACCAGACCCTGTTTCACCCCGGAACTGAGTACGTCCCGCCAAACGGGACGACTTGGTCGCGTGCGGTCTTCACAGATACGTGCGCGCCGTCGATACAGACGTGTGGGATTTCGCGGAAGCTGATTCGGGTGTGCGTGCACACCGAAATCAACGCGTATCCGCGGACATCGCCCCGTATCCGACTTTTCTGCAATTTGCCCTAACTTCCTGTACACACGTCGGATCGAGACAAAACTTGCGCCATCGGACTCGTAGCAATACGCTGGTCCTGTGGGTCAAGTTTGGTTCGATTCTGAGAACGTTGACGAAATCGCGTGTCGTGGGCCCCACAGGTCCCACTCGACGGGCGATTTTGTGATCGGCTCATCGGAATCCAATTCTGGAAGTTCTGTTGGGTTCGTATCAGCGTTTCTGACCTGTGGACACTAAGTTTGGTGAAATTGGAGATCTTTGACTCTGACACGTTTTTCGGTGCAAAGCGGGCCCACATGCGGACCCCGTTTTGACCCAAAATTATCGATTTTGCCCTTGTCTCCAAATTGGACTCAAGGACAGGCGTTTCTAGCTATTTGGTATCTTCTGAGCATGATGGTAATGTTTATTTCAGCATCCGGACTCATTTTTGGAAATTTCTCATAGACACAAAACTGTAATTGGATCCAAACATCAGGCAAGTACCTGCACTTCAAGTTTAATCTTTATATTGTGATAATTAGTTCCTTGCTCTACTAGCACCATTGGATGTTTACACGTAGTGTTAGACTATTGGATTTTATGTCTTGCTTTTCGTGTCGGGTGGGAGAATACTAGGAGGCATGTAGTTTACCCTTCCCCCTATTGTTTAATAGCTGTTGGTACATGACTGTCCATCAGCCGGATCTCGATTATATTGTTTAATAGCCGTCTATGACGGCCGGATTAGCCTTATAAACCCCTACATACCAACTATGTATTCTAAATAACACAAGTTCACACACATAGTTTCTTGTCTTGTTGCAGTTCCTATTGTCTTGTGTAGTTTCCATTTTTCCTGTCTCATTATATTTCCTGTTTACTCATATCCCTGTTTTACAGCATTTAACTCCTAGTTATGGTTATTACTTATTTATGCATATCTTCAACATGATACTTGTTAGTTCTTTTCTACTTGTCATAAATATTTAGTTTAATCTTTGTTGTGCATTGTGTACTTTGCTCCTTTCCTGACTGGATCCGTTGATTTAGGCGAGGATGAGGACTATGCCCCCACCTTTTATGGCCCATATGAGGGAACATATGACATTTATGAGGAGCCAGTTCCCACCCAGGAGACTACTTCTGCAGAGTAGTTAGCAGTAGCTATTTATTTATGCTCTTTATCTTAGTAATCGGGTTTGTCCCCGATTTCATTTCTGGATTCTGTATTAAACATTTGAGCTGTTGTCACATTTATTTCATTTGAAATCTCAGCATTCTTTTTCCTGTTATTATCCTTGCCTATTTCATTATTTGTGAATGAGCTAGATGTTCAACTGTGGATATGACCTAGACAGCGTACTACCGCCGACTCTGCGGCGTAGGCTGGACGTACCCACGTACTCGTGCCCGAATTTCCGGGTGCGGGTCGTGACACACCGCTACGAAATCGTACTACTTGCGGTCTCTAGACCTGCATGGGCCACCACTAAAAATGTGTCATGACCCGCACCCAGAATAGGGCACGAGTGGTGAACAACGACCAGCCTACGTCACGGCATCGACGGTAGAACGTTGTCTAGGTAAACCATACTATCTAAAAATCTCATACAATATATATATATATATATATATATATATATATATATATATAAGGTACCTATCAATGTCATCTCAACTCCACACGGAGGAGCAAATATAATGACATGATAAAGGTATCCATACTCAATCAAAAAAATCAAACTAAGGAGGATAAAGCACGATATGGAATAAGAAATATGGAAAAGGAAAGACAATACAAACACAAGTCCATAATACTAGTCTAGTCACAATACATCTCCAAAATAATATACATGCCAAATGTCTCAAATAAAGTCTAATACAAAGTTTGAACAATAAAGTCTAAGCCTCCCCGGCCACTGGCTCTAGGTCCTCACGTTATAGTGGAATATCCTCTAATAATTTGCTGTCCTGCGGCCCGTAGTAAGTGGGACACAGCTCCACAAGCCAATTATCTGAAAAATATATCCAATCAGGATTGGAGAGAAGTACAAAACTCTAAAAGCAGTTCCAAATATATGGTAGAACATATATGACAAGTAATAGAAAAGAATACAAAATAACTAGCAATAGAAAATGGAAATAGACTAGAGTAAGTAGGTAATGTACTGGAAAGTAAAGAACATGAAATAGAGAATAACTGCGAGTAAAGAAAAAGATAGCTAATGTGCCTTGGAGTACAAGTTTATTATGTGATCGGTTTGGGTTAAAAATAAATATAATATGGTAACTCGATTACACGTGTTATATGTAATCAACATGTACACGAATACACTTGGGCTTGATCACATAACCAACTCCTACTCCCGCGTCCCCAACCAATACTCATGGTTCCAATCACGATACGTTACGAACACGAAAATAGGCACACTGAACACGAACATTGTGTGAACACGAAGTACATGATAATCAATACCCGATACACACGATGAAATACATATGAAAGAGTACCTGCTAAATACGGTAGGGGATAACATCCCATGACAGGATCCATTTAGTACCAGTCCGTGTAGCCACTGTGTCGGGATCAAGTAAGCAATTCTAGAACAAGTGATATATACACTATCATGAAATAAAAACTAACAGAGAGATGTACTAGCCTCTGGTCCGGAGAAAAATGGTATATCTCGATGTCCAAGCTGGTGTCACACAATCCTATTTAGGACATATCATGTTAGATAGTGCAAATAAGATAAATTGCTAAAATAAGCTAAATCATAATATTCTAGGTCGATACTAGGTCAAACACCAATTTCTAGGTCCAAGTTAAGGTTATTAGTGTCACGCCCCAGTCCCAAAATACGTAGGACTAGGAATACGTAACACGCCAGCCGTATGTATACGAACTCCAATAAAATGGAAATCATATACGCACGTACGCTGTACATGAATATCCAATCCACATCGGTAATATACTGTCACAATAAGTCACACGCAATCTATATCTCATCCACAGCACAAATAAATAGATAAATGGAAATCAATAACTGAATATCAAATAAGCAGTCTCAAAGTATGATAGTTGGATGAAAACAAATCTACTGCAAATCGACTATAATAAACTACTAAAAGAGAGAAGAGAATAAACTCTAATATAAGAATAAATGTCTCTAAAAGAATAGCAACTAGAATCTCTAAACAGCTGCAATGAATCACATATAATCCGAAGGTAAGACCTCCTCAGTCTGATAAGTAGCGTCAGGTCCAGGTCCATACTCTTGCGGATACTCCTGCTCATCTATATCTGGAAAGGGACCAGGTTCTCAGAGGAACATAACAAGATACATATAAACATGCCAATAAAGTACTGAAATGTAAACATCCAATGGGGTCGCCTAACCGTCTAAGTGAATGCAGTTTGAGAACAACTTTCCACCAAGTGGGCTATCTAGCTAAAAATGGGATTGGCATGGTTCTCTTGGAGATCCAGGGGCCTACAAAGCATGTCATCTTTTGAACGGCAGAGGCCGCCTGATAATATATAATATATAGTGGTCATCATGACCGCGCATCTCCGACGGAGCGTACGGGTTACAAGGGAAAAGGTACAAAGGAGCCCAAACACCTTACTTGTTGTTCTCCCTACCCCATGCTCTAAGTATGTCATGTCCATAACACGATAAAATCTCTAAATAACTGCTAGGTCTACTAGCATGCAAAGTTTCTATTGGCAGTTATCCCTATCCGTCGCACGACCTATACGTACCAGTGGCCAGTCGAGTACGCAAGTCCATGTCCTACATGTGACTCACACTCATGTAAGAATAGTGTCATGGCCAATGAAACATAAGATGCCTCATGAAAATGGGGTAGTCTCATAAAGTAGGTCCAATGCATATACATAAATAAAGCATAGTACGACGACACCGTCGTTGCACCCAAGTTTCCTTGGACGTACCATTTATATAACAGTTAAAATATATGAACTAAATATGCATGCATCATATAAAATGTAAACATAGTACAATGGCAAGGTATACTTGCCTGGCAAAAAATCTGTAAAGTGTAAGCGTCTAAATGTCAAGGACACGGGATCTGGAACTAAGGCATTCGAACAAACATCTTCGGATACTGAAATAGACATCACCAACATTTTCGGAATCAGCGAGATAGCTAGAATCACTACCATTTCGTCCAATTTGGACACAGGGGAAAAATGGTAATTTTGGGTAAAAGTGGGGTCCACGTGTGGCCCACTTTACACCGAAAAGCGTGCCAAGAGTAACAGTCTCTAAATGGGACAAATTATAGGTCAAATAAACTCTAAATGTCAATATGAACTAAACGGTATATCCAAATGTGGAATCCGATGAGCCGAATACAATTTTGCCCAAAAGGTCAACCGTAGGGTCCGCCAATTGGCGACTTGGTCAACTATCTCAGAACGCTACATGAAAATTGGGTCACAGGACCAGCGCATTACCATAATTTCAGTGGCATAAGTTTCGTCACAATCTGAGGAGCATGCACAAAATGTGCAGGGCTTTCGCAAAAGTTACGACACGGGGATTGTTCGCGAATACGGGCAGATTTCGTCGCGCATACGCATCTGAATCAGTTTCCACGAAATCTCATATGTTCAGGTATACTGCGCGCACCCATTGGTACACGGCAGGGCAGTCTCGTTTGGTGGGGCGCATTCTGTTTTATAATTTTTGGAAATCTAGAAAAAATAGATTTTTGGGGTTTTCTAACGAATTTAATTCTACATACAACAGTTAACAAATTAATATAATTAATAGAAATTAAACTAGGTCAAGTGGTCTCCATATACCAAAAAGAAAAATCGAATTCGAATCTTTGTGATGGAAGATATGAATCCGGAAATATAGGTGGTCACCGCAGTTTTCTGCGAGAACAGAAAATTGTCTTTTTCGTCAACTTGGACGCTATTTTTTCCTAGGGTTATACGTTGTTCGAGGTCAACTAACATATAGATATTGAAGAGGGTTAAGTGGTGAACGTACCGGTAAAGACGGGGTCGAGTTTGGTTCAGCGAAGTGACGGAAAACAGGGCTGGAACACAGGTAAGTTGCTGTAACTTTCTGCAGCGCGCGGGGTTGCGCGGGGTCGCGGTCGTCGTGCGGCGGTTCTGGACAGCTGCACGGCTGGATAGGCGGTCTCGTTGGCTGAAGTGGCGGATGGCGGGGTTTAGATGGGAAGATGGAAAGAATTAGGGTTAGGGTTTCGGTTGAATGATGTATTATATAGGAAAGAGAGGGAGAGATCGAGAGGGTCGGGGGAGGGATCTCCTCGTGCGGCTGTTGCTGCTTCTTATTTCCAAAGGGGGGCCGGGTGAATAGCTAAGGCTAATGGGTTTAAGAGTTGTGGGTAGGATCCATTAAGGGAATTATTCATTTGTTTTTTATTTCTTTTTCTTTTTCATTTCTTTTTCTTTCTTTTTCTTTTAAAAATATGTGTATATATATATATATATATATATATATATATATATATATATACACACACACACACACACATAGAAAAATCTAGAATTTGTATTAATGCATACCATTAAGCTAGCAACTGCCCAAAGGGTCTCCTATATGAAATAAATTAAAAAAAATTTATACTGGCTCCATAAATCTCCTAAATTTACAAACACCTAAAATAAAAATTAAAAAAAATCTATTTCTCCTAATTAGCTCATAATTACTACAGTTAAATTAATAATTAATTAAAAAGGGTAATTACGGTTTTTAGGATTAGGAGTTTTACATTCTACCCAACTTATAAAATTTCGTCCTCGAAATTAAAACTAAGCCACGATAGAATGTCAAGGATGGTATAAGATATAAATTAACAAAGTAAATTCATACCTTGGTCTGCGAATAGGTTCGAAAAATACTTGCGCATGTCGTCCTCGCGCTCCCAAGTTGATTCTCCTGGCGCGCCATGCTTCCATGCTACGCGAACTAAAGGAATAGACTGGTTCCTTAACACTTTCTCTCGATGATCAAGGATTCTCATGGGTTGCTCTTGGTATGACAAGCTCGGCCCAATGGTGATCTCCGAATGGTCGAGAACATGACTGTTGTCTGCCACATATCGCCTGAGCTACGACACATAGAATACGTCATGTACTCCCTCAAGTGAAGGTGGTAGCGCAAGTCGATATGCCACTTCTCCCACTCTCTCTAGCACGTCAAATGGTCCAATATACCTTGGACTCAGCTTTTTGAGCCCTCCGAATCGAATGGTGCCTCTGGTAGGTGATATCCTCAAGAAGACACGGTCACCCTCTTTGAACTCCAAGGGACGACGATGAAGGTCTGCCCACTGCTTCTGCCTGTCTTGCGCTGCTCGCAAGTGTCCCTGTATCTTCTTAACTGTCTCTACGGTGTTGACCACCAACTATGGTCCTAGAATCTGACGTTCTCCCATATCACTCCAACACACAGAAGACCTACATTTTCTTCCATACAATACTTCAAACGGAGCCATCTGAATACTCGCTTGATAGCTATTATTGTAAAAAAACTTCATAAGATGTAGGTGGTCCTCCTATGATCCTGTGAAGTCTAACATACAAGCCCCCAACATATCCTCCAATGTCTGAATAGTACGCTCCGACTGCCCATCTGTCTGCGGGTGGTAAGATGTACTGAACTTCAGACGAGTTTCAAGACTCTCTTGCATGCTCCTCCAAAAGTGTGATGTAAAGCGCGAATCCCTGTCTGATATAATGCTGACTGGTATACCGTGCAATCTGACAATCTGCCTCATATATAAGTCAGCCAAAGCTTCTGTAGACTGGCCAACTCTAAAAGGTAAGAAATAGGCTGACTTGGTGAGTCAGTCCACTATTACCCATACTGCATCTCTTCCACTTGGACTCTTGGGAAAGCCCATGACGAAGTCCATAGTGATGTGCTCTTACTTTCACTCTGGAATCGGAAGTGGTTGCAATAATCCTACTGTCCTCTGGTGCTCCGCCTTCACTTGCTGACATACCAGACATTTAGCTATAAAGCGAGCTATCTATATTTTTATTCTATGCCACCATAAGTGCTGTCGTAAGTCACGATACATCTTGGTACCTCCAAGATGAATATAATATATCGAACTATGACCCTCTGTTATCAGCTCCTGTTGAATCTCTCCATTTGGAATATAAAGACGATTACCATATCGTAATGTCCCATCCTCATGAATGCACAATCCTGTCTGCTCTCCGGCCTCTGTCCTTTCCTTCAGTCTCCTGAATTTGGCATTTGTAGGCAACACTGCCTTGATCCTCTCTACTAATGATGATTGTACTTGCAAGTTGGCTAATGTCCCATCTTCTCCGGGTAATATCACTTCAATACCAAGCTCTTACAAGTCCTCCAATAATTCCCTCTGTGCTGTCAAGAAATAAGCTGCTGGTTTCCGGCTTAATGCGTCTGCTACAATGTTAGCCTTGCCTGGGCGATAATGTAGCTCCAACTCGAAATCTTTCATCAACTCGAGCCATCGATGTTGATTAATATTTAACTCCTTCTGCGTGAAGACGTACTTGAGGCTTTTGTGGTCGATATAGATCTTCACTCGTTCTCCATATAAGTAATGTCTCCATAGCTTCAGAGCAAATACAACGGATGCAAGTTCCAAGTCATGAGTCAGATAATTCTTCTAATGTACTTGTAACTGCCTAGATGTATATGCAATCACCTTGCCATGCTGTATCAATACGCATCCCAAGCCTTTCCCTGATGCGTCACTGTAGATCACATAGCCTCATGATCCTGATGGAATAGTCAATACTGGTGTTGTAGTCAGTCGCTTCTTCAACTCTTCAAAAGTGGCTTGACACTCGTCGGTCCATATAAATTCTTGATCCTTACAAGTCAACCGAGTCATAGGTGCTGCTATCCTTGAGAAGTTCTCCACGAACCGTCGGTAATATCCCGCAAGTCCAAGAAAACTTCTCACCTCCACTGTTGATTTAGGAACAGGCCATGTCTCAATTGCTGAGATCTTCTCTGGATCAACAGAAATACCATCTCCTGTAATAATATGCCCAAGAAATGAAACTCTGTCCAAGAAGAACTCACACTTACTGAACTTTGCATATAACTGCTCTCTTCTCAAAGTCTCTAGAACAATCCGCAGATACTTCTCGTGCTCCTCGTAGCTCTACAAATAGACAAGTATATCATCTATGAAGACGACCATGAACTGGTCCAAGTACTGGTGGAAGACTCGATTCATCAAGTCCATGAAGATCGCTGGAGCATTGGTCAATCCAAATGGCATGACCAAAAACTCGTAGTGCCCATATCTTGTTCTGAATGCGGTCTTCGGAATATTCTGCTTCTGTACCTTCACCTGGTGATATCCCGATCTCAAATCTATCTTTGAGAATACCTTGGCTCTATTGAGTTGATCAAATAGGTCATCAATGCGTGGCAATGGATATTTGTTCTTCACAGTCACTGCATTCAAGGCCCTGTAGTCAATGCACATACGCACTGACCCGTCCTTCTTTGGTACAAACAACACTGGTGCTCCCCATGGTGATGCACTCGGTCGGATGAAACCTTTCTCTTCTAGTTCTTTCAACTGTGCCTTCAGCTCATCCATCTCCTTCTTCGCCAGTCTGTAAACATGTGATGCTATAGGTGCTGCTCCAGGTACTAATTTAATTGAAAACTATACGTCTCTGTCTGGGGGTAGTCCTGACAATTCCTCTGGAAAGACGTCTTGAAATTCTGAAATAATGGGATGATAAACAACGTCGTCCATTGTGAGCTGCATACCATCAAGAATTTCTGTAGAACCTCGTACAAACTCAAGTCCAGGCTGGCCTGGTACCTTAAAAAGAATGCTTCCTCCAAAATAATCGAAGAAAGCGTGGTACTTGCTTAGCCAGTCCATTCCAAGCACAATATCAAAAGATGGCATAGGAAGGACTAAGAGTTGGGCGTTCATCTCTCTGCCACGTATCATTATAGGACCCGATCTACAAATTCGGCTAACTGGTACAACTCCTCCTCCGGTAAGAATTCTAACACAACTAGATAAAGGTATAGAGACAATGTTGTGTTTGGCAATAAAAATAGATGATATGAATGAGTGGGTGGCTCTCGTATCAAATAATATCATAGCAGAAAAAGTAAAAGCAAAATTAATACATGCTATGATATCCACCTCATGATCCATGTCATCTACTTCCAATGCAAAAGCTCGTCCGTTCCTCTGTGGCTATCCATGTCCGGCCCTCATATACTGATCCTCCTGAGTAGGTAGTGGTGGTCCTCTCTGAAATCCTCCTGCTGCTGGGGGTCGAGGTGCTCCCGGTCCAGTCATCTGTTGAGCTGGCTTCAACACTGGAAGCGCTAGCCTCTAAACTGGTGGTAGAAGTGTCAATGCCTGCATTGGACAGTCTCTCGCCAGGTGCTGTCCGGAGCCACATCTTATATACTGACCCAAGCGGGTCCGACAATCTCTCGAAAGGTGTCCGTGTTTTCCACAATAATTATAGTAGGGCTTATCCGGATTCTGGTACGGTCCTGCTCTGTGTTGGTACGGTTGTTGCTGAGCTAAATGATGTCTGATAGGTCCTCCTTGTTGTGTCCTGGCCGGTCCTTGTTGTATCATTGTTGATCCTTGTTATGTCCTTAGCTAACCTCCTTTTCCTCTGTTGATGGTTTCTTGTAATCTGGCTTCTGTCAGCAACTCGGCATAAGAGATCCGGGACTGCGAGCTTGTATAATGTTGGAGCTCCTAAGTCAGTCCGCGATGAAACCTCTTAGCCTTGGCCAAGTCATCTGGTATCAAGGCAACGCCATATTTACTGAGACGACTAAACTCGACATTATATTCGTTAACTGTTCGGTTTCCCTGCTCCAAGTGAAGAAACTGATCGTACAATGTATTTCTGACGGTGTCCGAGAAGTACTTCCTCTCAAAGCACTCCAAGAACTGCTCCCAAGTCTGCTATGTACCCAACTGGCACTCCATGGATTCCCACCAGTGATGGGCATTACCATCTAGAAGTATCCTTATACCTGTCATCCATAGGTCCGTAGGTAACTGCGATGCTTCCAATAGCTTCTGCGTGTGAGTGATCCAGTTGGTAGTCTCCTCCGGGCTCTCAGTGCCTTTTGTACGACCTCGGACCCATCTGAATAAAGTCCTTTACTGAACCAACTCTAGCTCGAGGTACTGGAGCTAGTGCTTGAGCTGGTACAATAGCCTGTGTAGCCATCCTCTCAAGTGCTGCCAGAAATTTTTGCCTCTGCTCGGCTGTCTGCTGCCTCTGTTCCTGCATCATCATCTGGAAGAATTGGAACAGCTGCGCCTGGCCATCTTGCGGTATTGGAAAAGCTGGAAGGTTTCCAATAGGTGAAGCAGGAAGATCAGATGGAATTGGAGTGTGAGTCGGTCCATCTGGTCCCGGAAGTCTAGGAATCGTTGGGGTCCCTCCTTGAGTCTGACCATTGACTCTAGAAGTTGTGTCGCCATCGGCGGCAGTACATCCATTTTGCATATCCATCTCTCTGTAGGTGATGTACGAAACGATTAGAAGAAGTACATGAATCAAACATGATACAAGCATTTAAATAGGAAGGATGAGTTTTAGTCAAGCGTGGATGAGATCCTTATACTCTATTCCTATACGCAGGCTTGTTCGGTACAGTAACGTAACCGAGACAATATATTCTCGACCTGCATGGGCCACCACTAAAAATATGTCACGCCCCAGTCCCAAAATACGTAGAACTAGGAATACGTAACACGCCAGCCGTATGTATACGAACTCCAATAAATAGAAACCATATACGCACGTACGCTGTACATAAATATCCAATCCATAGTGGTAATATACTGTCACAACAAGTCACACGCAATCTATATCTCATCCACAACACAAATAAATAGATAAATGGAAATCAATAACTGAATATCAAATAAGCAGTCTCAAAGTATGATAGTCGGATGTAAACAAATCCACTACAAATCGACTATAATAAACTACTAAAAAGAGAGAAGAGAATAAACTCTAATATAAGAATAAATGTCTCTAAAAGAATAGCAACTAGAATCTCTAAACAGCTGCAATGAATCACATATAATCCGAAGGTAAGACCTTCTCAGTCTGATAAGTAGCGTCAGGTCCAGGTCCATACTCTTGCGGATACTCCTGCTCATCTATATTTGGAAAGGGATCAAGTCCTCAGAGGGACGTAACAAGATACATATAAATATGCCAATAAAGTACTGAAATGTAAACATCCAATGGGGTCGCCTAACCGTCTAAGTGAATGCAGTTTGAGAACAACTTTCCACCAAGTGGGCTATCTGGCTAAAAATGGTATTGGCATGGTTCTCTTGGAGATCCAGGGGCCTACAAAGCATATCATCTTTTGAACGACAGAGGCCGCCTGATAATATATAATATATAGTGGTCATCATGACCGCGCATCTCCGGCGGAGCGTACGGGTTACAAGGAAAAAAGTGCAAAGGAGCCCAAATGCCTTACTTGTTGTTCTCCCCACCCCATGCTCTAAGCATGTCATGTCCATGACACGATACAAACTCTAAATAACTGCCAGGTCTACTAGCATACAAAGTTTCTATTGGCAGTTATCTCTATCTATCGCACGACCTATACGTACCAGTGGCCAGCCGAGTACGCAAGTCTGTGTCCTACATGTGACTCACACTCGTGTAAGAATAGTGTCATGGCCAATGAAACATAAGATGCCTCATGAAAATGGGGTAGTCTCATAAAGTAGGTCCAATGCATATACATAAATAAAGCATAGTACGATGACACCGTCGTTGCACTCAAGTTTCCTTGGACGCACAATTTATATAACAGTTAAAATATATGAACTAAATAAGCAGAATAAAATATGCATGCATCATATGGATTGTAAATATAGTACAATGGCAAGGTATACTTGCCTGACAAGAAATCTGTAAAGTGTAAGCGTCCAAATGTCAAGAATACGGTATCTGGAAATAAGGTCTCCGAACAAATGTCTCTGGATGCTGAAATAGACATCACCAATGTTTTTGCAATCAGCGAGATAGCTAGAAATCACTACCCTTTCATCCAATTTGGATACAGGGGCAAAACGGTAATTTTGGATAAAAGTGGGGTCCACGTGTGGCCCACTTTGCACCAAAAAGCGTGCCAAGAGTAACCGTCTCTAAATGGGATAAATTATAGATCAAACAAACTTTAAATGTCAATACGAACTCAACGGTATGTCCAAATGTGGAATCCGATGAGCCGAACACAATTTCGCCTAAAAAGTCAACCGTGGGGCCCGCCAATTGGCGGCTTGGTCAACTATTTCAAAATTGCATAAAAATTGGGTCACAGGACCAGTGCGTTACCATGAGTCCAGTGGCACAAGTTTCGTTACAATCTGAAGAGCATGCACAAAATGCGCAGGGCTTTCGTAAAAGTTGTGACACGGGAATTGTTCGCGGATACGGGCTGATTTTGTCGCGCACACGCGTCCGAATTAGTTTCCACAAAATCTCACGTGTCCGGGTACACTAAGCTCACCCTTTGGCATACTTGGTACACGGCGGGGCGTGCTCCGTTTCGTATTTTTTAAAAATCTAAAAAAGTGAGTTTTGGGGGTTTTCTAACAAATTTAATTCTACATACAGCAGTTAACAAATTAATGTAATTAATAAAAATTAAACTAGGTCAAGTGTTCTCCGCATACTAAAAAAAAAATCGAATTTGGATATCTGTGGTGGGAGATACGAATCCGGGAACATAGTTGGTCACCGCAGTTTTCTGCGAGAACCGAAAATTTTCTTTTTCCATCAACTTGGACGCTATTTTCGCCTAGGGTTACGCGTTATTCGAGGTCAACTAACATACAGATATTAAAGAGGGTTAAGTGGTGAACGTACCGGTGAAGACGGGGTCGAGTTTGGTTCAGCGAGGTGACGGAAAACAGGGCTGGAACACAGGTAAGTTGTTGTAACTTTCTGCAGCGCGCGGGGTTGCGCGGGGTCGCGGTCGTCGTGCGGCGGTTCTGGGCGGCTGGCTTGGCGGTCTCGCTGGCTGAAGTGGCGGACGACGAGGTTTAGATGAAAAGATGGAGAAGAATTAGGGTTAGGATTTTGGTTGAATGATGTATTATATAGGAAAGAGAGGGAGAGATCGAGAGGGTCGGGGGGGATCTTCTCGTGCGGCTGCTGCTGCTTCTTATTTCCAAAGGGGGGCCGGGTGAATAGCTAAGGCTAATGGGTTTAAGATTTGTGGGTAGGATCCAATTATTCATTTATTTTTTTATTTATTTTTCTTTTTTATTTCTTTTTATTTCTTTTTATTTCTTTTTCTTTTAAAAAAATATATGTATATATATATATATATATATATATATATATATATATATATATATATATATATATATATATACACATAAAAAAATCTATAATTTGTATTAATGCATACCATTAAGCTAGCAACTGCCCAAAGGGTCTCCTACATGAAATAAATTAGGAAAAAATTATACTGGCTCCATAAATCTCCTAAATTCACAAACACCTAAAATAAAAATTAAAAAAAAAATTATTTCTCCTAATTAGCTCATAATTACTACAGTTAAATTAATAATTAATTAAAAATGGTAATTACGATTTTTAGGATTAGGGGTTTTACAATTAGTCTATATTGGTTACTAACTAGCTAATACTAGCTTATTATAATTATAATATGTCATACTTAGGTTTCAAAATCATACCTTAAATAATACTAATAACTTATTCCTAAGCTTACTATGTAAACTAATATTTAGTATTAGCTAACTGATATTACAATTAACAAGTACTATATAGACTAACTGACATACTACATACTAACATACCATATAACTAATAATACACTACTAACTAACTAACTAACTAACAGTCACTAACCATCTGATACTCTAAATAGTTAATCCTTTAATATACTAAAACCAACTGAAACTCAATCACTGAACTGAGTCCATACACAGTCAGTCACTTGTAACTTCTCTACTATTACCGACATGCACTTACTGCCCTTAACTTGCCCCAAGTCTGATACTTCATATCACCTGCACACCTAGGTGCCCCTGCCAACTGAACATAAGTTGGAAGCAACTCGCTAACCTGATCTTATAACAATGCATGTTGGTACAATTCTGCCAATATAACCCTTAACATCCAGGAATACCTGAGCTCCCTCTTACACTACCTACTTGCCGTGCCGTGCTCAGTCCAGGTCAGTCACCCTTAAATGTTGCCATCCAAAATTCCCATTGCTCAAACACTCAGTACAGTAGTCCACACCACAAGATCAATGTAGAGGTCTATAGTTGTTATACACACCTCCATTCGAGACCAGGTTCCATAATCCAACTAATCCACACGCTATATATATTTACTGATACACAAATCATGTAAGCACTTATTCATCTTAAAATAAAATATCTGGAAATATCCTAATATACTGAATACCAGCTCCCCTTGCATCTTTACACACAGATAGGTGCCCATCCTAACATCCCAAGTCCTACAGTTGCTGCTAATATCCAGTAACTAAAGTAACCCCCTTCCTCTACATTGATACTTAGGAAAGTACTAAGTATCTAAGCACAACTGAAACTAAGGCCTGCCACCCGATCCCAAGCACAGTACACAGTGCACAAACACCACACACAATGAAAGAGCTCCAATCTGTAGATTCAGTCATGCATCCAACAAGATGGCCGCATGTTGACTTGGAGCGAGAAGTCCAGGCCGCCTGCCATGCGGGCCGTATGGAACTCCTTCATCCAAGAACAGTAAGTTTCATCCATGAAAAAAGCTCCAAGTCTAAAAACTTATTTTTTCTATGAAATCCTCATTTCAAGTTCGAATCAAGCAAAGTAAAGTTCAAAATCGTATGAAATCAAGTGCTCATCAACATAGAACTACTAGTTTTTGAAAACATTAAATTTTAAGAGATCAAAACCAAATAAACTTATGGAAGCTCCAAACTTGAAACTTAGATCTACTCCAACCAAGGCATCAAAATCGAAAATAACAAGAAGTAAACATGAATAGCAGTTCATAAGGCACAATATAGACTAATAAAATACAATAGTGGCTAAAAGTGAAAGTCCTTCCTCATTGGCAAAATGTACTTGCCTAAATCCACTACTAAGCTACTACTACTAACACCAAAGGAAATGGGGAGGCCGGCCTCGGGCTGCTCTCGGCTAGAGAGAGGAGCGGGAAGATGAAGAAGAAAAATGAAGAAAGAGAAGGAAAGAAAGAAGAATGAGGAGGAGAGAGAAAGGAAAGTCTATATATAGTAAGAGAGAGTCACCAAGCATAAATCTAGAAATTACATGAAAGCGCTAGAAAAATTCATAAATTATACGAGAAATAATTATACAGCTATAACACACATAAACCAGATAAAATACATTAATAAAAATACATTAATACTAAAATTATGATACGGGTCTCACACAACTAGAGCCAGAAGACCGACTTAGGTTAGTTTCTTATGCAAACTCATTTTTTTGTCATATTGATTATTTTTGTAATGTTGATTTTCTTGCACATTTTTGAGAGTCTGTGACTCCGAGCAAATCTCGGGTATTGGATATTTGGATTCAGTTCTAGTATTGGATATTTGGATCTTATTGTAAGTCCCCTTCAAAATGAGTTCAATGTAGTACCCCGCTCATGGCGGTTCACTACGTGATGCTTGTGGCTCGATTGACTCAGCCAAAACTGAGTATTGGGGAAATATTTTGGCATAATTGATCATGGAAGAATGCAATGAACCTTTCCAACTCATGGTTCAATTTCTGTTAGAATGAGTCAAATAGTTTTCGTTGGATGTTTTCGCTGCTTGGTTTTGATGAATGCACTTTCGTGATGGTTTTCGATGATTGATTTTCTTGACCATTTTCATCAATTTCTTGCATTCATTCTTCATAACTCTGGGAGAAAGGAAGATAAAGATGGTATTCTGATCCGATGTTGGTGCTAATGCAGTTAGATGCGCGACCGGAGCATGATCGTACATGCATTCTCCTTCTCTCGGCATTCTCTAGTCGTTGAGCGGATCTGTCCTTTCTTCTTTACTCCTTCATGCCAATAATGATAATTGAGTTATCTTATTAACCTTACTAAGTCTAATGATCGATAAAGCCAGTAATTCCAAAAGTTAATACCGCTGTTGTAACATATGAAACACAATAAGAGAATACTATCATAACTGTCATGTATAGGCTATCTTGTGAACGAAATAAGAAAATAAAAGAAAGTATGGACTGATATGTCTCCAAGAAAAAAAATTATGGACTGATAAGTCCCCAGAATGATACGAATAAGATGGTAAACAATGTCAGATGTAATTGCTTCAGTACTTACCATGCAAATTTTGCTTATAACTTAGTCATATATGCATTTGCATGGTCATAGACAACTTGCGCACAAGGTGGTAAGTTTTCTCGATCGGGATTCGGGGCACCGGAAACTGCTTCGACCTAGGGGAAGACATTCGGACGTGCTTGTAGGCATGAGATATTGCGTGATTCTCATTGAGGCTAGCTACCTACTTTGAGGAGATGCATCACAATACCATGTAAAAGTTCTACATGGTGAAACAACACCAACGACCCAATAAGAGAGATTTCATGCTAACGATTATCTTGTGCAGGGACGGTAAGTATTATCCTATATCTTATACAGGAACGACTATCGACGACAGGTAAAAACACATATATTTCAATAAGATTGCATGTTTCACTGCTTTATTATTGCCTATTAAAATGCTTGTCATATAATTCAACGTGTTGGTTTAGGTGAGTGGGCTAGTTATGCTCACCAGTACATGTTAAGTACTGACCCACATCTTTATAGGCAACCTATGTGTTAGAGACTCTGCGGGCGCTCTAGGCAGATAAAGTTTTTGCTGCATTTTTTCAAGCTTCTTCCTATTTTAAAGTATTAGAAGTTTTTAGTTGTTGTTTCCTAGTTCAAATTATAATAAAGGGACATAATGTATGGAATGCAACATCATTTTATGTCAGCCTATCAGTTGTTTTACTTTTCGTAAAGCTATGTAAGTCGAACTAATATTTTATTTTAGTACTGAGAAAGTTGTACTTTGTTACAATGAATCAATAAAGAGCTAATTTTCTTCCTATAATGTGTATTCAATATTTCTATCTATGTTGCTGAATTACTTTCAAAATATTATAAATCGTACACATTCTTGCCTAGTTCAAGTGCAATATAGACTTGTACGATACCACGTTCAATGACGACTATCGGTTCCACGGAACCTGGGCTTGACATCCAATACTTTCATCATTAATGTTATAATAAAGATCCTAATAAATTTTTTTAGTATAATGTGTGTGTTATGTCCGAAATTTGTTCTCAGAGAATGTCAGTTAGGTTTCATGTTATATTTTCATCATCACCTTCAAAATGAGTTCAATACTTTCATCATTCATGTTATACTTTCATCTTTCCTCATTCAATACTTAATCATTCATGTTACTGACTTGTACTGCTGTTTGGGTGTTGAATATGCAATTTCAGCTTCCAACTTTCCAACTTTTCCAAAATCCCTAAAAATATACAACACAAAATATTGATATACAATTCCAGTTTCCAACAATGCAGGCAAACATGAATATACATTGTTCCCATATCTCAAGATTCAAGCTTCAAAATTTCCAAAATTTGCAGGCCAATACAATTTCAGCTTCAACTTCCAACATTCCAACTTCCTTGCCTATATATGTTAGACCTACATTACAATCACTAAAAGAGAGGGATAAGAAATGCACGGAATGACTTTTTATGCATCATTAAAAATGCAATGTAGTATACATGTTCCCATATTTCATGTGAAATCATCATCGTCAATTAATTATATGGATTTTTTTAAATATTTAAATGTATAATATAAAATATAAACTCAGAATACAATTCCAATAATTATATGTGAAATCATCATCGTCAATTCATGTGAAATCAACATCTCTAGTAACAATAAGTTGATATAAAATCAACAACTCTATTAAGATTAAATACTCCCCAGTGCCCACATTAACAATAATTATACTTGTGCATATTAATTAAGCAATATCTCCAAATACTACTAATGCATATTACTAAGCATTGTAACAGTAAGCATTTCATAAACTACAAATAATAAGATCGAACTGCAAGCTACATATTACAAATATTAACTAAGCAGTATCTTCAAATTCTACCAGTACATATTAACTAAGCACTACAAATAATAAGCAATAAGAATTTCATAACTGCAAACAGTAAGCACTGCAACTAAAATCCTGCATATTAACTTATTTTTTGCTTTTTTTGCATCACCATGTTGACTAGTCCATAAATACTTATAAATTTTGAGACATCAAAAATCCAAAATTAACTACTCCTTAATGAAAAACTAGTCCAATATTAACCTTTTTTTTGCAACACCATGTATATTAACTAGTCCAAATAAAAAAGCTCACAAAATACATAATTAGAAATAAATTTTATTGGATAGTTTGACTTACAATGAGACAGTAAGATCCAAAATTTTGAATGATTTAGGGCTAAGTAACTTGAGTCCAAAATTGAATTGAAGATTGCTCTACTTCCATGATTCATGCAAGAAGATCCAAAATTAATTAGAAAAAATAAAATTAAATAAATAAACATTTGTAGGAAAAATAATAATGAGAGATTTATGTTAGATCTTACCAGAATAGAGGATTCCGAGTGCGACAATGCCCACTTTGAGAGATCTATGTTAGATCTCGAGAGATTTAGGTTAGATCTCGAGATTAGTGATCTTGGAGAGAGAGAGAGAGAGAGAGAGAGAGAGAGAGAGAGAGAGAGATCATAAATCATTTTCGACAGATCTATGTTAGATCTCGAGAGATTTAGGCTATATCTCGAAAGATTTAAGTTAGATCGAAGAGGGTTAGGATTTCTTAGAGAGACCGAATATGGAATAGGGAGGAGGGGGCCTTGGAGAGTAGGGTAGGGTTTCTCACTTCTCAGAGAGCAGGAGAAGAAAGAGACTCGAGAGAGCAGGAGAAGAATGAGACGACCTCTCGGCTGAAACTGAAACAAGTGATGAGAGAGAATGTAGATTAGGTTTTTTTTTTCCTAAGTTAATATATGTGGGATGGAGGGGGTGGGGGTAGGGGTTGGTAATTTTAGATAATATATTTAGTTCGGGTCAGAAAGTGAATACCAAATTCGTAATCCGAATCATTAATCGCTGTTCTAATATGTATAAATCGAATTTCGATATATATATTTTAAATTCGACCCAGACCGCTATTACGTTCGGATATGTTTTTTGTTGTAAAATCATTTTTTGCTCGTCCTTAGCTACACACTCAAACCAAGTTCAACTTGGGTCTTAAGCGAGCATGACACTCGAATTAGGTGATAGGGTTTCCTAAGTCATGATAAGCACTCAATAATCATAGATCTAAAGAGTAGTATTCTGAAATATATATACTAAAATAATAAAATTATACACCAATCCCTATATAATAGTAATAATGATAATAATAAATTCATATATATTGTAGATGGAGTAAAACTTTGATACAGATGGCTGTATCAAATTGATACAGTCACTATATGACAGATAAACCCCTTTTTTATATAAATATATTTTTAATACAGCCATCTGTATCAAAGTTTCACCCGCCTTAGATGCGGTATACTAAAATAAAAGAAAATTATTAATTAAAGTAGTAGTAGATATGTTGGTTGAGAAAGGAAGTCGGAAGAGTTGGAAGAAAGAGACCACCAACTCTCACCCAACCGCTCTCCTCTCTCCAAAACCAAAACGAAAACAAAAAAAAAACATTCCCGAAATAAATAAATAAATAAATACGTGCATAGATACATGAGAGAGAGAGAGAGAGTGTGCGACCTGCCGTCCGACTAACAACTGCTCGATCTCTTTGCTTCAGATCTCCTCCTCTTCGTTTC
>JAYESA010000016.1:160776566-160932371 GCA_036927795.1 Iris macrosiphon | reverse complement strand
GCTTGCATTCACATAATGTCACATTCATTCATCCCCTTAATATTTACATAAAATTGAAATGTTGCATTTCTCTGACGAAGACTACAACAAGGCCTTTATCACAAACTTTTAGGGTATGCTATTTGGATCATTTTCTTCCATTCAACCTTGGTAAGTTTAGGGCCGTGTCTCTGTCCCTGAAGACTCGCAATTAAAATAGGAATCTTAATAGTTCCAGCTAAAGAGCTTGTAGGCAGAAATTAGAGAGCTGAAAGAAAGAGCAAAGAATGCCAGGAATGACATTGCTATGGAGCCATTGATCATTTTTGTGAACTCATCACTCCCAAAGCTTAAAACCCAATCAACATTCCGAGAGGCTGCGGCTGATGATGCTGACATAAGAAGGTACGCTAGTATCTGTAGTAAGGCCAGAAAGACCAACAGTGATCAGCTATGTCGTCGTGTTATGTCGTCGCGTTTCATTGGCAATTAGATTTTAAATAGTGAAATATTTGATCTATCAAAAAGATACAAAGCATCCAAAACGATTATTTGCATTTTATACATTTAGAGTGTACTCCATTCAACTTTCAGGACACCCATAGAATTAGGAAACGAGTGAGAACTATGTTTCCTGATTACAATGTTCACCTGTGTGTTATTTCTGCTTACCGATCAGCCATCAAGAATCAGATAATCTGTACATTTATTAGTAAACTTGCAACATTAAAATGTCCACATTGGTAAACAATTCACTCTGGTACCAAGTGTTTCATCTCGAAATATAATGTGTTTAGTACGACACAAAACAAGTGTATGATATGATACTACATGTCTTTTCCCCTTTATGATAATAGTCGGCTATATCTTGCATATGATTCTCAATTTCTCCATTGAAGTGTGAACCCTCACTGTCTTAAATTACCGTACATTTCATATATATATATATATATATATATATATATATATATATATAATTTGGTGGGTTAGCTCTCTCACCCAGCACGGGCCTATATTAGGGAGATTTTTTCTCACCTGTTAGAAATTAGTGCTCCTCTCTCACCCAGGAATCCCTCGCAGATGTATGGCCTATATATATATATATATACGTGTGTGTGTGTGTGTGTGTGTGTGTACGTGTATCATCCACGTAGGCCATACATCTGCGAGGGAGCAGACACTACAATGACAAGTTATAGTCATAGGGGCCTCGTTTGAGCATGGACAGATGTGGGGGAGGAGCTTCCTTCAGGAGTTGAAACTCAATCGGTCTCCAACTGGAGTTAAGCCGAGAGTGAAACCGAGGAGTCTGGTCGGGAAGGCTCAGATAAGGAGATACAAATAGAGTTATACCTAGGTGACCTGACTGCTATTAATTAAAAATGGTTAAAGATGATGAAGTAAGTTTAGGATGATCTATCTCGAGTTAGGGCCCGATAAAAGAAGTTGTCCAAGGATGGTCTCCGAGTTAGTTCTAGAAGCAATAAAGGGCATCATAGTAGGTTAATTTGATACTCTGAGGTTGTTATTTGCGTTGTGACAAATGTGAAATTGTGATGTAATGAGTTGTAGGGTATTCGGTATCTAAGTCCGAATTTCCATTTTTTTGAAATTAATACAATTACCAAATTTCAATATATATATATATATATATATATATATATATATATATATATATATATATATATTCCAATAATTAGGTCACAGCTCAACCTAACTGTTTATGCAATTGGAATAGGGTAAGTCTTTTGACGCTCAATGATGCACATGTTTTTAGTACAAGTTAATGTATATTGTTTGATAGAATAATTCACCCAGCTTAATTCTGGCACAATTTTGAGCTACCTGGTGATCAGGAGTAACGTGAACACACAGTAAATTTCCTTAATTTATACTTAGTTGTTTTGATCTAAGCCAAGTGAATGATTGGTTTTCTGATGTAGTTTAGAAGCAAATACAAGCATAGATGTTTGCATGAAAACATATTTTTGTATACACATTCCGTTGGTCTGTTATACTTTGATTAGCTTTGTATATAGAATAACCAAAAGACAAAGCTTCATGGAAACAGTCATGGTTTAGTTATCTAAATTAAATTATTTATCAGTCATATGATCTGGAGAAAAGTCAATTATGATAGGGCGTATGTATGTTAAGCTCATTTCTACATAAAGATTGTTAGCAAAACACTAGAAAGCAAAAGAAAAAACGAACTTGCCTGATCCATAGATACGTCAAAGTAGTAGCTTATCTGGCGGTTCATGATATGCTGCTTCCTGCACATGTAGTGGACACACATATACACCTGGAATGAAGAGTATACGAACACAATGACATTGATGGAGAAGCAATACCTGCATTGACAAAGAAAATTTGAGTCCCTGTGACATGAGACTCCGCTTTTATGCAGATAAAAGCATAGTAGTTAACAAAATTATAAAGATAGAAGAAATTGAGAAAAAATGAGAAATTTCGTCGTACAATAGAACACTTAGCTCCATCTGATTAACATCACACGTCAAGATATCGCGTTCTATATTAGTTTCTTCCTCTCTCTCATAACTCTGTTATCTTTTCAAAGATGGAACCTTATCTCATCCTTTTTCTTATAAACAAGTCAAAAAACTGGTTCACATTATCTCATCCTTTTTCTTATAAACAAGTCAAAAAACTAGTTCACATGGAAATTATGCACACAAGCCTTCTCTCATAAGAATATGGTCGGCTATTGAGTATAGGAAAACCATAAAGAATTGACAAAGTTTTATGACAGACTTTCGAATTGACATCACCTCTAAATTGGTTCCAAAATCCTAACCAAGATCACTTTGAGCATGATACGACCATGTTGTAAAACCTAGATAGTCAGCTGACTGGTAGGTAGACCTATCTTTTGAATATGAAATTTAAACTCATGTAACCAAATTGCATGGAAATTCTGCATATAAACCCTAATATGAGCAGACATTAGGCAGGCCTTAATTGGGCTTTGAGACTATGTATTCTCAAATTAAACCTTCGAGAAGATTATTAAGCATGGAATTTATCTATATAATTTCTAATTAGAGCTAGTATGCATAGATAGGTGACTACTGTTATGTTTTAGGTGTTTCAGATTCACAGCTCTGATGCTTCTAAGAGCATATTTTACTAATTTAATTCAAAAGAACTATAAATATATTATGCATCATTAACAATTCCAAGCAATTTAGGGGGGAAAAGGACTATATAGTAATTGATAAACATGGCAGTTTGTAAAGTTATTTTACACTATCACTAGAATTATACAAGTTGTGATGAAGGCTTTGTTATTGTTATGGATTGTATCAAAAAGTACAACGTTATATAATTTCACGAGGCTCCTCCCCGTTGGGGGAGCAACCGCGCTAGTAGCCAGTGTTCTTTGGCGTTTACTGCGTCGGGGTTTCGTTATGCCGCCACGACGACCTGGACACACAAACGGGGGGGGGGGGGGGGGGGGGGGAGGGGGGGGGTGCGACGTCCGGGCCCGCTACATTTTATGGACCATCTTCCCGTCGTCTCTCTTGGCCTCTCCTCCCACCATCTTCCCTCGCAACAAAACCTACAACTCATCCACTTTCATACATTGCTGCTGGCAACAGAGTGTAAGCCTGGTGAGGAAGCGAATGACTAGAAAGTTGATACTGTGATTGTGAGACTATGTTGCACAACACAAATATGGCACAAGACTATTCGGACATGGGGGCATAAGATGCACATTGGGTCTGCCGTGTCCTAGTGTATTTTGGAGTAGACGTGTCTAGCATGATGGCACAACACAAATATGACATTCGGACATGGGGGCATAAAACGCACACTGGGTCTGCAGTGTCCTAGTGTATTTTGGAGTAGGGTGTCTAGCAAGAGGGGACACGGTATGACACCTATCCTTGTAGTGTCCGTGGTTCCTAGTCCTTGGAGTGTATGTGGTTCCTAGTCGCAAGACTAGGAAAGAATGAAGCATAATATCACAAACCCTAGAAAGAAGTAGCTAATAATTCGGAAAGGCGAAGAAGAGGTGTCCTACCGGAACTCCCGGTAGCGTTCGAAAGAATCGCCAGCCCACCCGGAAGTCCTATCCGCCGCCATCACAGAAACCGACAGGAGGCTCAGCACCAGCGCCAAAACCCTCAGCCATCCCGCTGCTCTCACAACCTGCCTCCCCTCCCTCACCACCCTGAGTCCCCTTCCTCCAGCCTTCCCCTTCACCGGCGCCAAAGGCTCCGTCCCTCTCGCCGCCATCCGGTTCGTCGCCACCGGCGTCTGCTCCTCCTCCCCATTCACCGGAGAACTCAGGATCGACGCCACCGTCAGCGCAAGTGCATCATCAACTGGAGGAGACGCGGTCGGGTCCTCCATCGCCTCCCGGAGCGACAACGACTTGAAGGACGAAGCCGAACTCAGCGAACTCTCCTTCTGGTGATGCGTTGGCAGAGGCGGCGGCGCGGTGCGATGCTCCGCGGCCAGCATAAGTGACCGGAGGGGCAGCGACTCGTCTATCTTCCTCGTTTCACGAGGTGGTGACCGGACTCCGTTCTGGTCCTCCGCCACCTCCCGGTGCGACAACGACTTGAAGGACGAAGCCGAACTCAGAGAACTCTCCTTCTGGTGATGCGTTGGCAGCGGCGCGGTACGGTGCTCCGCAGCCGGCATAAGTAACCGGAGGGGCAGCGACTCGTATATCTTCGTCGTTTCACGAGGAGGTGACCGGACTCCGTTCTGGTCCTCCGCCGCCTCCCGGTGCGACAACGACTTGAAGGACGAAACCGAACTCAGCGAGCTCTCCTTCTGGTGACATGTCGTCGGTGGCGGAGGCGGCGGGGCGTTACGGTGCTCCGCCGCCAGAATAAGCGACTGGAGGGGCATATTCCTCGTTTCACGAGGAGTTGACAGGATCCCTGTCTGTTCCTCCTCCCGGAGAAGCGACCGGAAAGACGAAGACTTTTCTTTCCGGCGAACCTCCGGCGGCGCGGTCCGATGCTCCGCTTCGAGAACCGGCGACTCGCTCGTCTTCACCGCTTCCTTTGTCGTCTCTTGAGGAGGAGGCGTGGACCGCACCGGGGATCCCGTCACCTCCGAATGACTTCCGGTTTTGTGCGGTGACTGTACCGGGGATTCGGTCACCGCCGAGTTACTAGCGAGTGGCAGCGGTGATCGGAAGGTGGGTTTCATTATTTTTCGTTCAATCACTACTACTACTACCACTTGGGTTCGATTCGAGTGTGTTTTGGAATAAAAAGGTCTCTCAAACTTTTGATGGTGGGACCGCTTCTTTTGGGAAAGAAAAGATTCTGTACTAAAAATAATTTATTATTCTTAATTATGTGACAATAGTCGAGTCATACATTAGTTTAGTTTAGTGGGTCAAGATGCTAAGTGGTCCAGTCGAATCAACTAAATATGACTCGGCTCAACCCCGCTGGTCAAACACGAACCAAGTTCTAGGCCCTAACTCCAACCCAATTCAGACTATGACGGTAGGTTAGTTTTTATGTTTTAGGCTAAGATCCAAAACATGAACCGGTAGGAGTAAATGGTCAAGGTCCATTATTCGAACCGACAACTATACCAACCGGAGCAGTATATCTAAACTTGTCTTATATTGTTGGACTTTTGATAAGGACACTACAAATTTTACTTGGGACTAGTCCATTGCAATTTTACCAAAAATTACAAGTTTGTCACTTTTAAAAGTTACTTAGGACTAGCCCACACCAAGCTATATAAGTCAAAAAAAATTCTATTTTAGACTTTCCATCCTCACTTGAAGAAAATCTCATTCTCCAAGTCTAAACCTAAATTTGGAAATTGATAGTTGTGGTCCCAAGTGGAAGAGAATTTTGCTTTGGTGATTGTCCAACGAATATTCTTCCGGTATGTCTTCGACAACATACGATGAATAAGTTTTGCGATTGTCACCAAAAAATTTAGTTTTATTTGACTATTGTAGGAACGATGCATGAAACTATCTTCGATGACGAAGTCGGATCATGCAATCCATCTAATATGCACTCCGGTCTTTCCGAAGAACATGTCGGTTGTTCCGAAGCATGTACGGTACGTAAAACGACAACCATATTTCGACAGTCATCGTGTAAGGACTGTATAAAGTTAGATAGTCCTATATAAATATAGGACTGTCAATAATTCGACAGTCCTATATAAATACAGGACTGCCAGAATTTCGACAGTCCTATATAAAAGTAGGATTGTCAGAATTTCGACAGTCCTATATATTAAGTGGACTGTCAAAATATTGACAGTCCTGAATCTTAAAGGCTAAATTATTTGAACTGCCAAATATATGAAGTTATTAACCTTGTACAGATGTTGTGGTACATCCTGCTATTGGGGTTAATGGGGAGGATATATTCTCAACGGATATTCAATTTGCAACCCATGAAAAAGTATTAGATTGGTGCAGAGAAGTTGGAAGACAACATAACATAGTAATTGTCATTGCAAGATCCATCAGATCTCGGCCAGGCCGAAAATATGTAGAGCTGGACTGCGAAAGAGGAGGTGTGTTCAGGGAGCATCATAAAAAAAATGTGGTTGTTGAAAAAAAAATCCCTAAGAAAAACGTTGGGACGAGAAAATGTGGTTGTCCATTTAAGGTGTTGATTGTAAAAGTAGAAGATGTGAAGTGGATAATCGAAGTTAAGAATGGAAGACACGATCATCCTATTCCAGGGACACTTACGGGTTATGCCTACGTGGCACGGTTGAAGGAGGATGAGAGGAAATTGGTTGAAGAATTGTTCCTTTCCGGAGTTGCACCGAAACAAATTTATTCTGCCGTGCGACAAAAAGAAGATGGGAACAAGTCTACCATGAGGACGATCTATAATAGTTTGGCCAGAGCGAAATATAATAGTATGAAAGGAAGAATGGCGATGCAGCAAGTATTGAAGTTGCTTGGGGAGCATCACTACGTGGAGTACCATAGAAGACATCCACAAACTGATGAACTCATTTCGTTATTTTGGGCTCATCCTGATTGCACACACTTGGCTCGGTCCTTTGCAGACGTGTTGGTCCTTGATTGTATATATAAGACCAACAAGTTCAAGATGCCTCTTTTTTACGTTGTTGGGTTTATGTCTACGGGAAAGACATTTACAGTCGCTTTTTGTTTTATGAAGAGTGAGACAGTAGAGGATTACACATGGGCGTTGAGAAAACTACAATCCCTTTACACAGGATACAAAGAGCCCTCTGTTTTTTTTTACCGACAAAGAATATGCGCTGATAAATGCTATAGATATTGTATTTTCTCATGCGCATAGACTACTATGCACTTGGCATATAAATCTAAATATCCAAGCTCAATGCAAGAGAAAATTTAAAAATATGGATGGTAAAATCGACTTGCTTCGCTTCGAAGAATTCTACAGTGATTGGAGTCTTGTATTGTAACGCCCGCAACCGCACGGTGCGTTACACTGAGTCGGATTGAATGAAACAAATGCTGGTTACATTTGATTTTTCGGATTTTGGGAAGAAGTATTGATTGAGTTGGTTTCATGTGTAGATGGCTAGCGGAGTTCGATGGGATTCAGGTGTTCGTTCAGAGCAGTACTGAGATAGCTAGATTGGAACGATAATGCCGTCTTCCTTAGTCCGATCGGTCGGATGATTTGGAGAGCACGGCCTGCTCGTACGGTCATACCAGTTAAGTAGATCGCGCTTGCATCGGACCATGGGTTCAAGGGATCGGCCGTATCGGCAGGACATGATGTTTAACGGGATCAAATATTGTGAGTGGGCTCTATCCCTTCTCCTCTACTCCTTCATGCCTAATAATATGGAAAACACGTAAAGGCTTGAACACTCGGACTAGAACTTGGGAATCACTACACTGAGGCGTGCATAGAGTGTACGTCGTTTGCTTGGATAGGATTGTGGCTTGAATTGATTTGCGCGTTGGATAGTTGGAGCTAGAGTTGGAATATTATATTTGTGTAAACTCCCTCGACCAGATTTCAGTAAATTATGATTAGTTTAGACTAATTAGAATTACGGCAACTTTTTAAATTTATTTATTATATATTCTGCTGATTGTGCACCTGTCTGTTACAATTAATTAGGGCATTCCACTAGCTGTTAAACCCTAAACAAATTCCACATACCTGCCCTAGACTTGTTAGACTACTTTTTCTGTATTTTTAGCAACTTCCAGAAACCTCGTTTGGTGCTTCGTTTTAGTCGCACAATTATCGTTACAAACGTACGTATTTATTTCCTATTTAATTTTCTGCTCTTTACCCATCTCTGTACCCCTAGAGATTTGAGGACCAGTAGGCACCTGTTTTGCCCAAACAAAAATACGATAATATTCTAGACTGAATATACTGCAATTAGTGTATTGACACCGTAGAGAAATTAGGACCCTAGTAGCCTCTAAATAATTAGTGAACACCGTGCGCAGTATTTATTAATTAATAAATACGAGGACCCGTATCACCTACAAAATCAGACCCTGCATCTACCCAGACTCACCCCACACTGTCCAAAATATTTTCCCCAGCTATTTCCCTCATTTTTGTACAATTTAGAATTTTGGAAAAACAGTATTTAAAATCAGGTAAATTACAAAATTACGCAAAATACCAAATTCATGCATATATGCAATTATTGAAAAGTTAGGGGTTTATATGCAAAATGGCATGCTAGGTGGCCTAATCCTATTGGCTAGACCATAGGTGTGAGGGACCCACCACAAAAATCCAGAGAAATCCAATCAAAAATATCCCAAAAACCTAAATTACCAAATTACCCTCAAACTTTCCTATATTTACAAAAATGCCATCCACCCCAAACCCTATATAAACCCCTACCCCCTCCCATTCAAATCCCCACAACTCCTCCCTCCGACCACCGCCGGCCGCCCAACTTCGGCCAACCCTTCGCCCTGACCCCCTCTCCCCTCCGGCCAAGCCCCACCGCCAGCGCCGCCCTGCTCCGCCGGCCACAGCCTCCGCAAACACCCCACTCCCTCACTGCTACCCACAGCCACCACCACCCGAACCACCTCCCCCGCCGCCTCCGGCCACCGTGCTCCGCCACCACCACCCCCACTCAACTCGCCCCGACCTCCCCTACCTACCACCACCACCTTACCTCCCCACGACGTCTCCTCCGCCGGCCAGAACCCCCGCAACACCCTCGGCCACCCCCAACCCTAAACTACCACCCCCACCTCCGACGGCCTCCAGCCACCGCCACCGCCGTCGTGGACCTCCGCCACCACCACCAACATGACCGCCACCCTCCCCTCTGCCGAACCCGCCGCCTGCCCTGCCACCTCCGCAGCTCCTCCGCCGGCCAGAGCCCCCGCACTCTGCTGCTGCTGCCAGTAGCTACTGCTGCTGTCCCCGCTCCTCCGGCCGCCTCCGGCCGACTCCGCCGCCGTTCACCCGCCGTCGACGACCCCTAGGGCCCACCTGTCAGTAGGTATACTCCTAATACCTAATATATATGTATGTATATATATAATCCTATATATATGTATATATATATGTATATATATATGTATATCTATAATATATAATAGATATTATATTTAATATACTGTATAAATACAGTATATTAAATACAGTATATGTATACTATATATTATTATTATATATAAGTATATATATACATATGTATATAGTATAACATATTTATTATATGTTATATATATATATATATATATATATATATATATATATATATATATATATATAATAGTTATATATACATATGTATAACATATTTATTTATATGTTATATATATATATATATATATATATATATATATATATATATATATATATATATATATATATATATATATATATATATATATATATATAATAGTTATATATATAACATATTATTCATATGTTATATATAATAAAATTTATATATATGCAATTGTTAAATTCTGTAAATATATATGTAGTATATATATAAATATATGTATTCATATATTTATATAAATGTTATATATAACATATTACATATATGTTATATATATGTATGTATATATATACTATGCATTTTAGTTTATTTATTTTCTGCACTTATTTCCTGCACTTATTACATAAGTATATATATATATATATATATATATATTATCTATATGTTTATATATATTATTATTCAGCTGGATAATACAGCTTATATATATTATATATATTTTTAATTCTTGCACTGTCTTCAATTTAATATATATGTACATATATATATTATCTATTATATAATTTAATTTACATTCCTGCCCTGTCAATTCCTTTTTACCTATATATTTATATAGATCAGTGGATATACCCTGATAATATATATGTATTTACTTCTGCCCTGTCATTTCAATTTATTTAAATTATATATCAGTGGATATACCCTGATTATTATATTATTATAAATCAGAGGATACACCCTGATAATATTATATTATATTATTATATATATAGCAGTGGATATACCCTGCTACCATTTTACTGTATTTTTTCTGTTATCTATATACTATATATACTGCTATATATATTATATATATCTATATACATACTATATAAGTATATATAGATATATATACTTTATATTACAACCATGATATTCACGAACCCTGCCTATTTTAACAGAAACCAACTTTAGCACAGCCAGTGACCCCCAGTCACAAGCACCCTCAACCCTGACTGGGAGATCAGGTTTTCAGTACTATCAAGGAGTAGGCAAGTATACCTTGCCAAGTTAATGTTCAAATTCAAATTATTGATATCTGCTTTGTTTCCTAAATTTCATATACCATGATTACCCGAGACTGCCTTGGGTACAGTCAACTGATACGTTGACGAAAGCATGTTTAACTTAGTCTTATAAACTCACCCTTTTCTGTGAGAGCATTCTAATATTCTCCTAGACCCTAACACGGGAACACGCAACATGGTTGCAATGCATATTGGGATGCGAGCTGCGTAGTTGATTAGCTACCAGTACGTGTGACCCGCATCACGGATTAGAGTAATTCAGGAATAGTATGACTTGACATTTAGTTTCATTGGGATGGAAAAGATAACTAGTAGACGTATGGGACACCCCCTCCATAAATGTTTTATACTTTCGTTCCATGATGGTCGATTGCAGAGTTCCCTTGAGTCAGGAGGCATATGACACATATACTAGCCAGTCCCCACGATTGGTGAACTACGTCAGCATATGTCTAGCCAACATAATCCCATGCGTACTACAAGGTCTTTACTTGCATTCACTTAGAATGATTAGCACCCTGTATTTATTTTCTTTATTCAGTATTTACATACTTGGCATGTCATTTTCTGTATCTTGTTATGTCCCACTGAGGACCTGGTTCCCTGCCAGATCTAGACGAGACTTTCTACCCCACTGTGTACGGCCCTGATTACCGAGGAGGAGCTCGAGGAGACACCCTCAGAGAATGCTTGACCCTAGAGGACTGCCACTTGGAGATTGAGATATTTTGATCAAATAGACACTGCTTAGTCTATCTGATTTTTCTGCGCTATTATCAGTTTTTTTTGTAGTAGGCTTGTAATCTCACCAGTTGTGTATTGTATCAGACTCAGTTTTTATATATATTCAGCACTTGCTTTTCTGACATTTTGTTGTGGATGAGATAGTTTGCCTGTGTTGTTCTTATAGTATCTTAGGACAGCGTAGCACGTCCCTATGGGTCTATTCAAAATAGATTAAGCCCTTAGTGACGTGTCAGCTGGCCAGTGACACGTGGCCTAGTTCCTGACATTTTGGGACTGGGGCGTGACACGGTTTTAGTGGTGGCCCATGCAGGTCAAGTTTTAATTGCTAGTGGTATGATGACATGCCCAGCAATGCCTGCAATAGGATAGGAATATTAGGTCTCATCCACACTGACACCATCTTTACAAATTCTCTTATTGCATCTTGCTTGATTATCATTATTTATCTCCTTTGTGTTTTCTAATTATCCTATTTTCCTCAGAAATATGGACATACCCGGGAAACTTGCGAATAATGGGGCTGACCAAGCAACAGACCCTTCGCCAAGTGCCCAAGGAACTCCGTCCAATCACCAGAATTCTGGCCAGGAGACGACACCAACACCACATGCAGAGACACCTTTGTCTCCACCTCCAGCCTTGCCTATCCTGATGCCACAACTTGAGGGTCAACCTCAAATGTTACAGTTTCTCCAGACTATGTTGCAGAACCAGTGGCAACAAACTGAGGCCCTGAGACAGTCTCAGTGGCAGCAAACTGAAGCTCTGTGACAGACGTTAATGACGGCTTTGGAGAGAACTACTACTCCGACACCAGCACCTGTCCAACCAGCGGGCACAGTTCGAGGCTTCCGTCAAATGAGCCCGAGGGATTTCAAAGGCAACGAGACTCCTGAGGAGATCTCCGATTGGATCTCCAACACCGAAATGCTGCTAGAAGGATCGCAACTCACCCCCGACCTATGGATGACCGCTGTGAGGGGCCAACTTCTTGGCAACGCCCATCACTGGTGGGAATCTATAGAGCGCAGCGTCGACAAAGACCAAACTTAGCAACAATTCTTGGAGCATTTCAACGCCAAGTACTTTCCAGCGACAGTCCAGAATGCCCTATACTCCCAGTTCCTGCACCTGGAGCAAGGAAACATGACGGTAGATGCCTACGACGCGGAGTTTAGCAGACTAAGTCATTTCGGTGCTGATCTGATCCCGAACGAGCTGAAGAAGGCTAAAAGATTCCACCATGGCCTTAACTACGAGCTCCAGAGGTACACAATAATGCAGTCAAGAATCTCCTACAACGAGGTTCTTACAGAAGCCAGGGAGCAAGAAGCCATTGGCCGAGGAGCCAGACGCTCAAATCCAACCTTTCCGGCCAAGAATCAGCACGGAGCAGGAGGACCTATACGTCGTCCTCAATATCAGACGCAGCAGACGACGGGACCTTATCAGAAGAAGGAGCTCCCTACTTGTCACTTTTGTGGCAAGAAGGGGCATTTTGCCAATGACTGCAGAAAGAAGCTGGGATTATGCCTGTTATGTGGAGCTAAAAATCATATGGCCAAAGACTGCCCACAACGCAGAGATGCAGCACCACAGCAAGGGCAGAAGCCAGGAGCCCAAGCTCAGAAGATGCTTCCCTCCACATCAGGAGGATATCAGAGAGGAGCACCTCTGCCTACTCAGGAGGCCCAGCTCAAGGCCAGACAACAAACCGGAGGACAAAGGCACGGACAAGCCTTTGCGCTAGCTACCGTTGCAGAAGAGCCTGAAGGGAAAACTATATCAGGTACCATTTTAGTTGCATCATTACCTGCAACTGTATTATTCGATTCTGGGACTACTTTGTCTTTCATATCCAGTAGTTTCGTAGCCATGCACAAGCTATCCACTTTTCTGCTACCCAAGTGTTGGAAAATACTTACTGGAGGAGGTATTGTTCCAGTTACCAACATTATCGAAACCTGTCCGGTAGTTGTTTGTAGTAGAGGACTAAGAGCACGATTTTTGGTACTCCCAATGCCAAATTTTGACGTTGTCTTAGGCATGGACTGGCTAGCCAGAATAATGCTATCCTAGACTGCCGAAAGGGTAGTGTTATCTTTAGACCCCCAGATCACCCAGAGTTCGAATATATCCGAGGAACCATTGAGCAAGGAGTAGGCCAGACTCCTAGAGCTTACATGGCGATGGAGACAGCACTTCCCTCAATTATAGCAGAGTTCGAGGACGTATTTCCAGAAGAATTGCCAGGCCTACCGCCTGACAGAGAAGTAGAGTTCATTATTGAGCTGATACCCGGAGCTGCACCAGTATCCTCCAATGTATACCGACTGGCGAAGA
This sequence comes from Iris macrosiphon, assembly GCA_036927795.1. Classification (NCBI taxonomy): domain Eukaryota; kingdom Viridiplantae; phylum Streptophyta; class Magnoliopsida; order Asparagales; family Iridaceae; genus Iris; species Iris macrosiphon. The sequence goes on along the minus strand of JAYESA010000016.1, from coordinate 160,918,527 downwards.
AGGAGCTTGACGAGCTGAAGCTTCAACTGGAGGAACTACAGATCAAGAGATTTGTTCGTCCTAGTGCATCACCCTGGGGAGCACCAGTGTTGTTTGTACCAAAGAAGGACGGAACATATCGCATGTGCATTGATTACAGAGCCCTCAACGCTCTGACAATCAAAAACAAGTACCCCTTGCCGAGAATTGACCACCTGTTCGATCAACTAACAGGAGCCGTGGTATTCTCGAAGATAGACTTGAGATCAGGTTATCATCAGGTCAAGGTACGGAGGGAAGATATTCCAAAGACAGCATTCAGGACTCGTTATGGTCATTACGAGTTCCTGGTGATGCCTTTTGGACTAACTAATGCACCTGCCGTATTCATGAACCTGATGAACAGAGTCTTCCACCAATATCTGGACCAGTTCGTGGTAGTCTTCATCGACGACATTCTGGTGTATTCAAAGAGCCACGAGGAGCATGAAGAGCACTTAAGGTTGGTATTAGAGACGCTGAGACGGGAGAGCCTTTATGCTAAGATGAGTAAGTGTGAATTCTTCCTTGATCGTGTCGCTTTTCTTGGACACGTTATCACCGGAGAAGGCATCTCGGTAGACCCAGCAAAGATCTCATCTGTTGAGACGTGGCCAACCCCGACCAACGTCTCAGAGGTGAGAAGCTTTCTAGGACTTGCCGGATATTACCGACGATTCGTAAAAAACTTTGCAAGAATCGCGGAGCCGATTACTTGTCTTACCCGCAAGGAGCAGGAGTTCATATGGACTGAAGATTGCTAGACAGCTTTTGATGACTTGAAGAAGAGTCTGACTACAGCTCCCATCTTGACTATACCATCTGGATCCGGAGGTTTTGTCATATATAGCGATGCATCCGAAAAAGGATTTGGTTGTGTCTTAATGCAACATGGGAAAGTGGTATCTTATGCCTCAAGGCAGTTGAGGACTCATGAGAAGAATTACCCCACTCACGACCTGGAGCTTGCCGCAGTCATCTTCGTCCTGAAGCTATGGAGACACTATCTATATGGCGAACGAGTGGAGATATTCACCGATCATGAAAGTCTGAAGTACGTCTACACCCAGAAGGACCTAAATCTGAGACAAAGACGATGGCTCGAAGTGATGGCGGATTTCGAAATTGATCTACAGTACCATCCAGGGAAAGCTAATGTGGTGGCAGATGCTCTAAGCAGAAGACCCTCGGCATTCTTTATGATCACCCAACCAGGTCTTCTGAGAGATCTAGAAAATTTGGGAATAGAGGTCATTATGCCAGGACTTGACGGCCAATTATCAAACTATCAGCTGCAATCAACTTTGGTAGAAAGAATCAAAGCTGCTCTACCAACAGATGCAAGATTTCAGAGACTTCGACAAAGAACAGAGACTGGAATTCAGACAGGATGTCGCATACACGAAGATGGGACTCTAAGATGTGGTGATCGTCTTTATGTTCCAAATGGAGAACTTCGTAATGAGCTTATGTCAGAAGCTCATAGCTCAACATACTCTATACATCCAGGAGGCACAAAGATGTACAGAGATCTGCGACAATATTACTGGTGGCATGGAATGAAGCGGGAGATAGCACGCTTTGTGGCCAAATGCCTGGTGTGTCAGCAAGTCAAGGCTGAGCATCAGAGATCTGTCGGTGTACTTCAACCCCTTCCAATACCTGAGTGGAAATGAGAACACATTACGATGGACTTTGTTACGGGCTTCCCAAGAAGTCCTAGTGGTCGTAATGTTGTATGGGTAATCGTAGATAGACTCACAAAGGCTGCTCATTTCCTACCTTTTAGAGTTGGACAATCTACAGAAGTCTTGGCGGACATGTACATGAAGGAGATAGTGCGTCTGCATGGAGTGCCAGTCAGCATAGTATCTGACAGAGATACGAGATTTACATCTTACTTCTGGCGAAGTATGCAAGAAAGTCTTGGTACTCGCCTCAAGTTCAGCACCTCGTATCACCCACAAACAGATGGCCAATCAGAACGCACCATCCAGACACTTGAAGATATGCTGAGAGCCTGCATGCTTGATTTCAGCGGATCATGGGAAGATCACTTGCATCTGGTGGAATTTTCCTACAACAACAGCTATCAAGCGAGCATTCAAATGGCTCCCTTTGAAGCTTTGTATGGAAGAAAATGTCATTCCCCAGTATGCTGGAGCGATGTTGGCGAGAGACAGATCTTAGGTCCAAAACTGATCATTCGTACGGTGGAGAAAGTAAAGAAGATCCAGGGACACCTACGAGCTGCACAAGACAGGCAAAAGCACTGGGCCAACATTCATCGCCGACCTCTCGAGTTCCAAGTAGGGGAGCATGTGTTCTTGAAGATCTCACCTACCAGAGGAACTATCAGATTTGGAGGAAGAGGAAAGCTAAGTCCAAGGTACATCGGACCCTTCGATGTGCTAGATCGCGTCGGAGAAGTTGCTTACAGGCTAGCTCTACCTCAGATCTTGGAAGGAGTACATGACGTCTTCCACGTATCTCAGCTGAGGAGGTACATTCCAGACCCGAGTCATGTGCTGGACTATTCGGAGATCACCATCGGGCCAAGTTTATCATATCAGGAGGAGCCTGTAGAAATCCTGGACCGAAGCGAGAAAGTGTTGCGAGGCCAGACTATTCCTCTCGTTCGTATTACATGGAGACATCATGCACCAGGTGAATCCACCTGGGAATGAGAAGAGGATATTCGTCAGCGTTATCCCCACCTATTTCCAAACTAGGGTATGTCCAATATTTCAAATTCAATCTTTCTTAATCATCATATGTCCTTAATTAAATTTTTTATTATATGATTGTTTTTATTTCGAGGACGAAATATTCTAAGGAGGGTAGATTGTAAACTCCCTCGACCAGATTTCAGTAAATTAGGATTAGTTTAGACTAATTAGAATTACGGCAACTTTTTAAATTTATTTATTATATATTCTACTGATTGTGCACCTGTCTGTTACAATTAATTAGGGCATTCCACTAGCTGTTAAACCCTAAACAAATTCCACATACCTGCCCTAGACTTGTTAGACTACTTTTCCTGTATTTTTAGCAACTCCCAGAAACCTCGTTTGGTGCTTCGTTTTAGTCGCACAATTATCGTTACAAACGTACGTATTTATTTTCTATTTAATTTTCTGCTCTTTACCCATCTCTGTACCCCTAGAGATTTGAGGACCAGTTGGCACCTGTTTTGCCCAAACAAAAATACGATAATATTCTAGACTGAATATACTGCAATTAGTGTATTGACACCGTAGAGAAATTAGGACCCTAGTAGCCTCTAAATAATTAGTGAACACCGTGCGCAGTATTTATTAATTAATAAATATGAGGACCCGTATCACCTACAAAATCAGACCCTGCATCTACCCAGACTCACCCCACACTGTCCAAAACATTTTCCCCAGCTATTTCCCTCATTTTTGTACAATTTAGAATTTTGGGAAATCAGTATTTAAAATCAGGTAAATTACAAAATTACGCAAAATACCAAATTCATGCATATATGCAATTATTGAAAAGTTAGGGGTTTATATGCAAAATGGCATGCTAGGTGGCCTAATCCTATTGGCTAGACCATAGGTGTGAGGGATCCACCACAAAAATCCAGAGAAATCCAGTCAAAAATATCCCAAAAACCTAAATTACCAAATTACCCTCAAACTTCTCTATATTTACAAAAATGCCATCCACCCCAAACCCTATATAAACCCCTACCCCCTCCCATTCAAATCCCCACAACTCCTCCCTCCGACCACCGCCGGCCACCCAACTCCGGCCAACCCTTCGCCCTGACCCCCTCTCCCCTCCGGCCAAGCCCCACCGCCAGCGCCGCCCTGCTCCGCCGGCCACAGCCTCCGCAAACACCCCACTCCCTCACTGCTACCCACAGCCACCACCACCCGAACCACCTCCCCCGCCGCCTCCGGCCACCGTGCTCCGCCACCACCACCCCCACTCAACTCGCCCCGACCTCCCCTACCTACCACCACCACCTTACCTCCCCACGACGTCTCCTCCGCCGGCCAGAACCCCCGCAACACCCTCGGCCACCCCCAACCCTAAACTACCACCCCCACCTCCGACGGCCTCCAGCCACCGCCACCGCTGTCGTGGACCTCCGCCACCACCACCAACCTGACCGCCACCCTCCCCTCTGCCGAACCCGCCGCCTGCCCTGCCACCTCCGCCGCTCCTCCGCCGGCCAGAGCCCCCGCACTCTGCTGCTGCTGCTGCTGCTGCTGCTGTCCCCGCTCCTCCGGCCGCCTCCGGCCGCCTCCGCCGCCGTCCACCCGCCGTCGACGACCCCTAGGGCCCACCTGTCAGTAGGTATACTCCTAATACCTAATATATATGTATGTATATATATAATCCTATATGTATATGTATATGTATATGTATATATATATGTATATATATATGTATATCTATAATATATAATAGATATTATATTTAATATACTGTATAAATACAGTATATTAAAGACAGTATATGTATACTATATATTATTATTATATATAAGTATATATATACATATGTATATAGTATAACATATTTATTATATGTTATATATATATATATATATATATATATATATATATATATATATATATATATATATATATATATATATATATATATATAATAGTTATATATACATATGTATAACATATTTATTTATATGTTATATATATATATATATATATATATATATATATATATATATATATATATATAATAGTTATATATATAACATATTATTCATATGTTATATATAATAAAATTTATATATATGCAATTGTTAAATTCTGTAAATATATATGTAGTATATATATAAATATATGTATTCATATATTTATATAAATGTTATATATAACATATTACATATATGTTATATATATGTATGTATATATATACTATGCATTTTAGTTTATTTATTTTCTGCACTTATTTCCTGCACTTATTACATAAGTATATATATATATATATATTATCTATATGTTTATATATATTATTATTCAGCTGGATAATACAGCTTATATATATTATATATATTTTTAATTCTTGCACTGTCTTCAATTTAATATATATGTACATATATATATTATCTATTATATAATTTAATTTACATTCCTGCCCTGTCAATTCCTTTTTACCTATATATTTATATAGATCAGTGGATATACCCTGATAATATATATGTATTTACTTCTGCCCTGTCATTTCAATTTATTTAAATTATATATCAGTGGATATACCCTGATTATTATATTATTATAAATCAGAGGATACACCCTGATAATATTATATTATATTATTATATATATAGCAGTGGATATACCCTGCTACCATTTTACTGTATTTTTTCTGTTATCTATATACTATATATACTGCTATATATATTATATATATATCTATATACATACTATATAAGTATATATAGATATATATACTTTATATTACAACCATGATATTCACGAACCCTGCCTATTTTAACAGAAACCAACTTCAGCACAGCCACTGACCCCCAGTCACAAGCACCCTCAACCCTGACTGGGAGATCAGGTTTTCAGTACTATCAAGGAGTAGGCAAGTATACCTTGCCAAGTTAATGTTCAAATTCAAATTATTGATATCTGCTTTGTTTCCTAAATTTCATATACCATGATTACCCGAGACTGCCTTGGGTACAGTCAACTGATACGTTGACGAAAGCATGTTTAACTTAGTCTTATAAACTCACCCTTTTCTGTGAGAGCATTCTAATATTCTCCTAGACCCTAACACGGGAACACGCAACATGGTTGTAATGCATATTGGGATGTAAACTTCCTCGACCAAATTTCAGTAAATTAGGATTAATTTTGACTAATTAGAATTAGTGCAACTTTTAAAATTTTATTTATTATATATTATATTGATTGTGCACCTGTTCATTACACAATTGACTAGGGCATCACACTAGCTGTTAACCCTAAACAAATTTCACATTCCTGCTCTAGACTAGTCAGACTACTTTTTCTGTATTCTGTGCAACTTCCAGAAACCTCGTTTGATGCTTCGTTTTAGTCGCACAAATATCGTTACAAACGTATGTATTTATTTCCTATTTAATTTTCTGCTCTTTACCCATCTCTGTACCCTTAGAGATTTGAGGACCAGTAGGCACCTGATTGCCCAACCAAAAATACGATAATATTCTACTCTAATTATACTTCAATTATCGTTTTGACACCGTAGAGAAATTATGACTCTAATAGCCTCTAAATAATTAGTGAACACCGTGCGCAGTATTTATTAAATAATAAATACGATGACTGTATCACCTGCAATATTAGACCCTGCACCTGCCCAGAATCACCCCACACTGTCCAAACCATTTTTCCCCAGCTAATTCCCTCATTTTTGTACAATTTAGAATTTTGGGAAATCAGTATTTAAAATCAGGTAAATTGCGAAATTACGCAAATTACAATTTTATGCAATTATGCAATATTTGAAAAGTTAGGGGTTAAAATGCAAAATTGCATGCTAGGTGGCCAAATCCTATTGGCTAGACCATAGGTGGGTAGGACCCACCATAGCATCCAGAAATTTCTGCTGGAAAATATCCTAAAAATATCAAAATACCAAAATACCCCTGAACTTCTAAATATTTACAACTATGCCATTAGGCAAAATCCTATATAAACCCTAGGTTTTCTTCATTCAAACCTACAACCCTTCCCCCCGGCCATCTCCGACCACCGCCGGCCACCCAACTCCGGCCAGCCCTTCGCCACCCTCCCCTCTTCCCTCCGGCCAAGCACCACCGCCGGCGCCGCCCTGCTCCGGCTGCTACAGCCCCCGCACCCTCCTCCTCTCCCCACTGTCCCCAGCAACACCTCCACCCGAACCACCTTCCCCGCCGCCTCCGGCCGTCGCCGACCACCGCCACCCTACCCCACCGCTTCGCCCCGACCTCCTCTCTCCGACTACCACCCCCTCACCTCCCCACGACGCCTGCTCCGGCCGCCCTAGCCCCCGCAGCGCCGTCGACCACCCCAACCCGAACTACCCTCTCCAACTCCGGCCGCCCCTAGCCGCCACCACCACCGTCGTGGACCTCCGCCACCACCACCAAACTGACCGCCACTCCTCCCTCCACCTTTCCCTCACCCTGCCCGGCCACCACGTCAGCTCCTCCGCCGCCGGCAGCCCCCGCAAGACTGCAACTGCTGCTGCTGCTGCCAGTGTACACTGCCACTGCTGCTGCTCCTCCGGCCGCCTCCGGCCAGCTCCGCCGCCGTCCTCCCGCCGGCAGCACCGCGTGGGACCCCCCTTGCCACCTGTAAGGTATAAATATACTATACTATTTAAAAATACGTATATAATCTATAATACATGCATATATATATGTATATGTATATATATATATATGAATATATATATGTATATTACTATGTATTTATATGTATAATTTTATATATGTATGTATTATACTATTTACAGTATATTATACTGTATATATATTATATATATATCTATATATATATTTTATATATATATGTATATGTATATATGTATATCTACCATATTATATTATGTAATATTGTATATATATATATCTATAGTATATATATATTATATGTATTTATATATATTTATATGTATACTATAATATATATAACATATTTATATATGTTATATAATTATTAATATATGTAATTTTCTGTTTTTAAATTATATAAATATATGTGTATACATATATTTATATATACTTGCATTTTCTTTATTTTTCTTTCCTGCATTTTAATTTTCCTGCACCTATTATATATATATATATCTATATATATATATATTATCTACTTATACTATATATAAATATCTATATATATATATTATCTATATATATATATATATTTATACCAGCTGGATAATACAGCTTATAGTTATATATATTATTTCAATTATCGCAATGTCATTTCAATTTATTATAATATTATATAATATGCTGGATATTACAGCTTAATTATATATACATATTTATAATTATTGTATATTTATCCAGTGGTCATATATAGACCCTGATAAATATTATTTATATATGTATTTAAATTCTGTCATGTTCTTTCAATTTACCTATATTATTTATATCAGAGGATAAACCCTGATAATATTATATTATAATATATTGTATAAACAGCAGTGGATATACCCTGCCACTAATACCTGCATTTCTTTACTATTCTTTATATATTATATACATACTGATATATATATTATATCTATATATATACATACTATATCTATACTATATATGCTTTATATTACAAACTACGATATTCACGAAACCTATCTGTTTTAACAGAAGCCAACTTCAGCACAGCTAGTGACCCCCTGTCACCAGCACCTTCACAACTGACTGTAAAATCAGGGTTTCAACACTATCAGGGAGTAGGCAAGTATACCTTGCCAAGTTAAATGTTTAAATTCTCAAATATTGTTATATGCTTCTTGCTTCTGAAATTCATATACCATGACCACCTGAGACTGCCTTGGGTACAGTCAACTGTTATGTTGACATGATATTACAGACTCACCAACAGCTGAGAGAATATCCTAATATATTCTCCTAAACCCTATCACGGAAACACGCAACATGGTTGCATTTACATATATGGATGTGAGCTGCGTATTTGGTTAGCTACCAGTACGTGTGACCCGCATCACGGATTAGAATAACTTAGGAAATGTACGATTTGACATTTAGATTCATGGGGATGGGAAAGATAACTAGTTGACGTATGGGACACCCCCTCCAATAATGTTTTATACCTTCGTACCAATGATGGTCGATTGCAGAGTTCCCTGAGTCGGGGGCATACGACACCTATATTAGCCAGTCGCCACGATTGGTGAATTACGTCAGCGTATGTCTAGCCACACATTCCCATGCGTACTACTGGATCTTTACTTGCATTTCACTTAGTATGGTTAGTACCCTGTATTTATTTTATTTCTTTATTCAGTATTTTTACATTACATGGCATGTCATTTTTCTGTATCTTGTTACGTCCCACTGAGGACCTGGTTCCTTGCCAGATCTAGATGAGGCTTTCTACCCCACAGTGTACGGGCCTGATCAGGAGGCCAGATGTGCTACTGAGGAGGAGCTCGAGGAGACACCCTCAGAGTAGACTTGACCCTAGATGCTGCTACCTGGAGATGGAGATGTTTTGATCAGATAGACACTGCTTAGTCTATCTGATTTTTCTGCGCTATTATCAGTTTTTGTAGTAGGCTTGTAAGCTCACCAGTTGTGTACTGTATCAGACTCAGTTATATATATATTTCAGCATTTGTTTTCTGACATTTTGTTGTGGATGAGATAGCTTTACCTGTTCTATACTTGTAGTAATTTAGGACAGCGTAGCACGTCCCTTTGGGTCCATCAAAGTGGATTAAGCCCTTAGTGACGTGTCAGCTGGCCAGTGACACGTGGCCTAGTTCCTGACATTTTGGGACTGGGGCGTGACATGGTTTTAGTGGTGGCCCATGCAGGTCTAGTTTTATTGCTAGTGGTATGATAACATGCCCAGCAAGCCTGCAATAGGATAGAAATATTAGGTCTCATCCACACTGACACCATCTTTACAATCTTTATTATTGCATCATGCTTGATATCATTTATTATCTCCTTTGTGTTTTCTAATTATCCTATTTTCCTCAGAAATATGGACATACCCGGGAAACTTGCGAATAATGGGGCTGACCAAGCAACAGACCCTTCGCCAAGTGCCCAAGGAACTCCATCCAATCACCAAAATTCTAGCCAGGAGACGACACCAACTCCACATGCAGAGACACCTTTGTCTCCACCTCCAGCCTTGCCTATCCAGATGCCACAACTTGAGGGTCAAACTCAAATGTTGCAGTTTCTCCAGACTATGTTGCAGAACCAGTGGCAACAAACTGAGGCCCTGAGACAGTCTCAGTGGCAGCAAACTGAAGCTCTGCGACAGACGTTGATGACGGCTTTGGAGAGAACTACTACTCCGACACCCGTACCTGTCCTACCAGCGGGCACAGTTCGAGGCTTCCGTCAAATGAGCCCGAGGGATTTCAAAGGCAACGAGACTCCTGAAGAGATCTCCGATTGGATCTCCAACACCGAAATGCTGCTAGAAGGATCGCAACTCACTCCCGACCTATGGATGACCGCTGTGAGGGGCCAACTTCTTGGCAATGCCCATCACTGGTGGGAATCCATAGAGCGCAGCGTCGGCAAAGACCAAACTTGGCAACAATTCCTGGAGCATTTCAACGCCAAGTACTTTCCAGAGACAGTCCAGAATGCCCTATACTCCCAGTTCCTGCACCTGGAGCAAGGAAACATGACGGTAGATGCCTACGACGCGGAGTTTAGCAGACTAAGTCGTTTCGGTACTGATCTGATCCCGAACGAGCTGAAGAAGGCTAAAAGATTCCACCATGGCCTTAACCAAGAGCTTCAGAGGCACACAACAACGCAGTCGAGAATCTCCTACAACGAGGTTCTTACTGAAGCCAGGGAGCAAGAAGCCATTGGCCGAGGAGCCAGACGCTCAAATCCAACCTTCCCGGCCAAGAATCAGCACGGAGCAGGAGGACCTATACGTCGTCCCCAATATCAGACGCAACAGACGACGGGGCCTTACCAGAAGAGGGAGCTCCCGATTTGTCACTTTTGTGGCAAGAAGGGGCATTTTGCCAATGACTGTAGAAAGAAGCTGGGATTATGCCTGCTATGTGGAGCTAGAAATCATATGGCCAAAGACTGCCCACAACGTAGAGATGCAGCACCTCAGCAAGGGCAGAAGCCAGGAGCTCAAACTCAGAAGATGCTTCCCTCCACATCAGGAGGATATCAGCGAGGAGCACCCTTGCCTACTCAGGAGGCCCAGTTCAAGGCCAGACCACAAGTCGGAGGACAAAGGCAGGGACAAGCCTTTGCGTTAGCTGCCGTTGCAGAAGAACCTGAAGGGGAAACTATAACAGGTACCATTTTAGTTGCATCATTACCTGCAACTGTATTATTCGATTCTGGGGCTACTTTGTCTTTCATATCCAGTAGATTCGTAGCCATGCACAAACTATCTACTTCGCCGCTACCCAAGTGTTGGAAAATACTTACTGGAGGAGGTATTGTTCCAGTTACCAACATTATCAAAACCTGCCCAGTAGTTGTTTGTAGTAGAGGACTAAGAGCGCGATTTTTGGTACTTCCAATGCCAAATTTCGATGTTGTCTTAGGCATGGACTGGCTAAGCCAGAATAATGCTGTCCTAGACTGCCGAAAGGGTAGTGTTATCTTTAGACCCCCAGATCACCCAGAGTTCGAATATGTCCGTGGAACCATCGAGCAAGGAGTAGGCCAAACTCCTAGAGCTTACATGGCGATGGAGACAGCACTTCCCTCAATTGTAGCAGAGTTCGAGGACGTATTTTCAGAAGAATTGCCAGGCCTACCGCCTGACAGAGAAGTGGAGTTCATTATTGAGCTGATACCCGGAGCTGCACCAGTATCCTCCAATGTATACCGACTGGCGAAGAAGGAGCTTGACGAGCTGAAGCTTCAACTGGAGGAACTACAGATCAAAGGATTTGTTCGTCCTAGTGCATCACCCTGGGGAGCACCAGTGTTGTTTGTACCAAAGAAGGACGGAACATATCGCATGTGCATTGATTACAGAGCCCTCAACGCTCTGACAATCAAAAACAAGTACCCCTTGCCGAGAATTGACGACCTGTTCGATCAACTAACAGGAGCCGTAGTATTCTCGAAGATAGACTTGAGATCAGGCTACCATCAAGTCAAGGTACGAAGAGAAGACATTCCAAAGACAGCATTCAGAACTCGTTATGGTCATTACGAATTTCTGGTGATGCCGTTTGGATTGACTAATGCACCTGCTGTATTCATGAACCTGATGAACCGAGTCTTCCACCAATATCTGGACCAGTTCGTGGTAGTCTTCATCGACGACATTCTGGTGTATTCAAAAAGCCACGAGGAGCATGAAGAGCACTTAAGGTTGGTATTAGAGACACTGAGACGGGAGAGCCTTTATGCTAAGATGAGCAAGTGTGAATTCTTCCTGGACCGTGTCGCATTTCTTGGACACGTTATCACAGGAGAAGGCATCTCGGTAGACCCAGCAAAGATCTCATCTGTTGAGACGTGGCCAACCCCGACCAACGTCTCAGAGGTGAGAAGCTTTCTAGGACTTGCCGGATATTACCGGAGGTTCGTAGAAAACTTTGCAAGAATCGCGGAGCCGATTACCCGTCTTACTCGCAAGGAGCAGGAGTTCATATGGACTGAAGATTGCCAGACAGCTTTTGATGACTTGAAGAAGCGTCTGACTACAGCTCCCATTTTGACTATACCATCTGGATCCGGAGGTTTCGTCATATATAGCGATGCATCCGGAAAAGGATTTGGTTGTGTCTTAATGCAACATGGGAAAGTTGTAGCTTATGCCTCAAGACAGTTGAGGACTCATGAGAAGAATTACCCCACTCACGATCTGGAGCTTGCCGCAGTCATCTTCGCCCTGAAGCTATGGAGACACTATCTATATGGCGAAAGAGTGGAGATATTCACCGATCATAAAAGTTTGAAGTACGTCTACACCCAGAAGGACCTAAATCTGAGACAAAGACGATGGCTCGAAGTGATGGCGGATTTCGAAATTGATCTACAGTACCATCCAGGGAAAGCTAATATGGTGGCAGATGCTCTAAGCAGAAGACCCTCGGCATTCTTTATGATCACCCAACCAGATCTGCTGAGAGATCTAGCAAAGTTGGGAATAGAGATCATTGTGCCAGGAATTGATGGTCACTTATCAAACTACCAGCTGCAATCAACCTTGGTGGAAAGAATCAAAGCTGCTCTACCAGCAGATGCAAGATTTCAGAGGCTTCGACAAAGAACAGAAGCTGGACTCCAGACCGGTTGTCGCATACACGAAGATGGGACTCTAAGATGTGGAAATCGTCTTTATGTTCCAAATGGAGAACTTCGTAACGAGCTGATGTCAGAAGCTCATAGCTCCGTATACTCTATACATCCAGGAGGCACAAAGATGTACAGAGATCTGCGGCAATATTACTGGTGGCATGGAATGAAGCGGGAGATAGCACGCTTTGTGGCCAAATGTCTGGTGTGTCAGCAAGTCAAGGCTGAGCATCAGAGATCTGCCGGTCTACTTCAACCCCTCCCAATACCCGAGTGGAAATGGGAACACATTACGATGGACTTTGTTACGGGCTTCCCAAGAAGTCCTAGTGGTCGTAATGCTGTCTGGGTAATTGTAGACAGACTCACTAAGGCTGCTCATTTTCTACCTTTTAGAGTCGGGCAATCCACAGAAGTCTTGGCGGACATGTATATGAAGGAGATAGTACGTCTGCATGGAGTGCCAGTCAGCATAGTATCTGACAGAGATACGAGATTTACATCTTACTTTTGGCGAAGTATGCAAGAAAGTCTTGGTACCCGCCTCAAGTTCAGCACCTCGTATCACCCACAAACAGATGGCCAATCAGAACGCACCATCCAGACACTTGAAGATATGCTGAGAGCCTGCATGCTTGATTTCAGCGGATCATGGGAAGATCATCTACACCTGGTGGAATTTTCCTACAACAACAGCTATCAAGCGAGCATTCAAATGGCTCCCTTTGAAGCTTTGTATGGAAGGAAATGTCGTTCCCCAGTATGCTGGAGCGATGTTGGCGAGAGACAGATCTTGGGACCAGAGCTGATTATTCGTACGGTGGAGAAAGTAAAGAAGATCCAGGGACACCTACGAGCTGCACAAGACAGGCAGAAGCACTGGGCCAACATTCATCGCCGACCTCTAGAGTTCCAAGTAGGGGAGCATGTGTTCTTAAAGATCTCACCTACTAGAGGAACTATCAGATTTGGAGGAAGAGGGAAGCTAAGTCCAAGGTACATTGGACCCTTCGATGTGCTAGATCGCGTCGGAGAAGTTGCTTACAGACTAGCTCTACCTCAGACTTTGGAGGGAGTACATGACGTCTTCCACGTATCTCAGCTGAGGAGGTACATTCCAGACCCGAGTCATGTGTTAGACTACTCAGAGATCACCATCGGGCCAAGCTTATCTTATCAGGAGGAGCCTGTAGAGATTCTGGACCGTAGCGAGAAAGTGTTGCGAGGCCAGACTATTCCTCTCGTTCGTGTTGCATGGAGACATCATGCACCAGGTGAATCCACCTGGGAACGAGAAGAGGATATTCGTCAGCGTTATCCCCACCTATTTCCAAACCAGGGTATGTCCAATATTTCAAATCCAATCTTTCTTTATCATCATATGTCCTTTTTCATTCTCATTATATGGTTGTTTTTATTTCGAGGACGAAATATTCTAAGGAGGGTAGATTGTAAACTTCCTCGACCAAATTTCAGTAAATTAGGATTAATTTTGACTAATTAGAATTAGTGCAACTTTTAAAATTTTATTTATTATATATTATATTGATTGTGCACCTGTTCATTACACAATTGACTAGGGCATCACACTAGCTGTTAACCCTAAACAAATTTCACATTCCTGCTCTAGACTAGTCAGACTACTTTTTCTGTATTCTGTGCAACTTCCAGAAACCTCGTTTGATGCTTCGTTTTAGTCGCACAAATATCGTTACAAACGTATGTATTTATTTCCTATTTAATTTTCTGCTCTTTACCCATCTCTGTACCCTTAGAGATTTGAGGACCAGTAGGCACCTGATTGCCCAACCAAAAATACGATAATATTCTACTCTAATTATACTTCAATTATCGTTTTGACACCGTAGAGAAATTATGACTCTAATAGCCTCTAAATAATTAGTGAACACCGTGCGCAGTATTTATTAAATAATAAATACGATGACTGTATCACCTGCAATATTAGACCCTGCACCTGCCCAGAATCACCCCACACTGTCCAAACCATTTTTCCCCAGCTAATTCCCTCATTTTTGTACAATTTAGAATTTCGGGAAATCAGTATTTAAAATCAGGTAAATTGCGAAATTACGCAAATTACAATTTTATGCAATTATGCAATATTTGAAAAGTTAGGGGTTAAAATGCAAAATTGCATGCTAGGTGGCCAAATCCTATTGGCTAGACCATAGGTGGGTAGGACCCACCATAGCATCCAGAAATTTCTGCTGGAAAATATCCTAAAAATATCAAAATACCAAAATACCCCTGAACTTCTAAATATTTACAACTATGCCATTAGGCAAAATCCTATATAAACCCTAGGTTTTCTTCATTCAAACCTACAACCCTTCCCCCCGGCCATCTCCGACCACCGCCGGCCACCCAACTCCGGCCAGCCCTTCGCCACCCTCCCCTCTTCCCTCCGGCCAAGCACCACCGCCGGCGCCGCCCTGCTCCGGCTGCTACAGCCCCCGCACCCTCCTCCTCTCCCCACTGTCCCCAGCAACACCTCCACCCGAACCACCTTCCCCGCCGCCTCCGGCCGTCGCCGACCACCGCCACCCTACCCCACCGCTTCGCCCCGACCTCCTCTCTCCGACTACCACCCCCTCACCTCCCCACGACGCCTGCTCCGGCCGCCCTAGCCCCCGCAGCGCCGTCGACCACCCCAACCCGAACTACCCTCTCCAACTCCGGCCGCCCCTAGCCGCCACCACCACCGTCGTGGACCTCCGCCACCACCACCAAACTGACCGCCACTCCTCCCTCCACCTTTCCCTCACCCTGCCCGGCCACCACGTCAGCTCCTCCGCCGCCGGCAGCCCCCGCAAGACTGCAACTGCTGCTGCTGCTGCCAGTGTACACTGCCACTGCTGCTGCTCCTCCGGCCGCCTCCGGCCAGCTCCGCCGCCGTCCTCCCGCCGGCAGCACCGCGTGGGACCCCCCTTGCCACCTGTAAGGTATAAATATACTATACTATTTAAAAATACGTATATAATCTATAATACATGCATATATATATGTATATGTATATATATATATATGAATATATATATGTATATTACTATGTATTTATATGTATAATTTTATATATGTATGTATTATACTATTTACAGTATATTATACTGTATATATATTATATATATATCTATATATATATTTTATATATATATGTATATGTATATATGTATATCTACCATATTATATTATGTAATATTGTATATATATATATCTATAGTATATATATATTATATGTATTTATATATATTTATATGTATACTATAATATATATAACATATTTATATATGTTATATAATTATTAATATATGTAATTTTCTGTTTTTAAATTATATAAATATATGTGTATACATATATTTATATATACTTGCATTTTCTTTATTTTTCTTTCCTGCATTTTAATTTTCCTGCACCTATTATATATATATATATCTATATATATATATATTATCTACTTATACTATATATAAATATCTATATATATATATTATCTATATATATATATATATTTATACCAGCTGGATAATACAGCTTATAGTTATATATATTATTTCAATTATCGCAATGTCATTTCAATTTATTATAATATTATATAATATGCTGGATATTACAGCTTAATTATATATACATATTTATAATTATTGTATATTTATCCAGTGGTCATATATAGACCCTGATAAATATTATTTATATATGTATTTAAATTCTGTCATGTTCTTTCAATTTACCTATATTATTTATATCAGAGGATAAACCCTGATAATATTATATTATAATATATTGTATAAACAGCAGTGGATATACCCTGCCACTAATACCTGCATTTCTTTACTATTCTTTATATATTATATACATACTGATATATATATTATATCTATATATATACATACTATATCTATACTATATATGCTTTATATTACAAACTACGATATTCACGAAACCTATCTGTTTTAACAGAAGCCAACTTCAGCACAGCTAGTGACCCCCTGTCACCAGCACCTTCACAACTGACTGTAAAATCAGGGTTTCAACACTATCAGGGAGTAGGCAAGTATACCTTGCCAAGTTAAATGTTTAAATTCTCAAATATTGTTATATGCTTCTTGCTTCTGAAATTCATATACCATGACCACCTGAGACTGCCTTGGGTACAGTCAACTGTTATGTTGACATGATATTACAGACTCACCAACAGCTGAGAGAATATCCTAATATATTCTCCTAAACCCTATCACGGAAACACGCAACATGGTTGCATTTACATATATGGATGTGAGCTGCGTATTTGGTTAGCTACCAGTACGTGTGACCCGCATCACGGATTAGAATAACTTAGGAAATGTACGATTTGACATTTAGATTCATGGGGATGGGAAAGATAACTAGTTGACGTATGGGACACCCCCTCCAATAATGTTTTATACCTTCGTACCAATGATGGTCGATTGCAGAGTTCCCTGAGTCGGGGGCATACGACACCTATATTAGCCAGTCGCCACGATTGGTGAATTACGTCAGCGTATGTCTAGCCACACATTCCCATGCGTACTACTGGATCTTTACTTGCATTTCACTTAGTATGGTTAGTACCCTGTATTTATTTTATTTCTTTATTCAGTATTTTTACATTACATGGCATGTCATTTTTCTGTATCTTGTTACGTCCCACTGAGGACCTGGTTCCTTGCCAGATCTAGATGAGGCTTTCTACCCCACAGTGTACGGGCCTGATCAGGAGGCCAGATGTGCTACTGAGGAGGAGCTCGAGGAGACACCCTCAGAGTAGACTTGACCCTAGATGCTGCTACCTGGAGATGGAGATGTTTTGATCAGATAGACACTGCTTAGTCTATCTGATTTTTCTGCGCTATTATCAGTTTTTGTAGTAGGCTTGTAAGCTCACCAGTTGTGTACTGTATCAGACTCAGTTATATATATATTTCAGCATTTGTTTTCTGACATTTTGTTGTGGATGAGATAGCTTTACCTGTTCTATACTTGTAGTAATTTAGGACAGCGTAGCACGTCCCTTTGGGTCCATCAAAGTGGATTAAGCCCTTAGTGACGTGTCAGCTGGCCAGTGACACGTGGCCTAGTTCCTGACATTTTGGGACTGGGGCGTGACATGGGATGCGAGCTGCGTAGTTGATTAGCTACCAGTACGTGTGACCCGCATCACGGATTAGAGTAATTCAGGAATAGTATGACTTGACATTTAGTTTTATTGGGATGGAAAAGATAACTAGTAGACGTATGGGACACCCCCTCCATAAATGTTTTATACTTTCGTTCCATGATGGTCGATTGCAGAGTTCCCTTGAGTCAGGAGGCATATGACACATATACTAGCCAGTCCCCACGATTGGTGAACTACGTCAGCATATGTCTAGCCAACATAATCCCATGCGTACTACAAGGTCTTTACTTGCATTCACTTAGAATGATTAGCACCCTGTATTTATTTTCTTTATTCAGTATTTACATACTTGGCATGTCATTTTCTGTATCTTGTTATGTCCCACTGAGGACCTGGTTCCCTGCCAGATCTAGACGAGACTTTCTACCCCACTGTGTACGGCCCTGATTACCGAGGAGGAGCTCGAGGAGACACCCTCAGAGAATGCTTGACCCTAGAGGACTGCCACTTGGAGATTGAGATATTTTGATCAGATAGACACTGCTTAGTCTATCTGATTTTTCTGCGCTATTATCAGTTTTTTTTGTAGTAGGCTTGTAATCTCACCAGTTGTGTATTGTATCAGACTCAGTTTTTATATATATTCAGCACTTGCTTTTCTGACATTTTGTTGTGGATGAGATAGTTTGCCTGTGTTGTTCTTATAGTATCTTAGGACAGCGTAGCACGTCCCTATGGGTCTATTCAAAATAGATTAAG
This sequence comes from Iris macrosiphon, assembly GCA_036927795.1. Classification (NCBI taxonomy): domain Eukaryota; kingdom Viridiplantae; phylum Streptophyta; class Magnoliopsida; order Asparagales; family Iridaceae; genus Iris; species Iris macrosiphon. The sequence goes on along the minus strand of JAYESA010000016.1, from coordinate 160,899,601 downwards.
CCCTTAGTGACGTGTCAGCTGGCCAGTGACACGTGGCCTAGTTCCTGACATTTTGGGACTGGGGCGTGACAATTTGAGGCAGTTGGTTGAATGATTGGGATTATGCTTGGACAGTTGGAACATCTTGGTTGGAAATATCGGGCATTCGGACGAGCGAGCGTGCATCCGTGCACGAGTATCATTTGGGCACTTTGTCAAGCAAAGCGAGCAGTTGTGGTTCGAAACCGAACAACTGCATCGGCGTGGACATTGTGCCACTTTTGGGGCATTGTGCCATGGGATAGTTTGAGAAGGGTGTTGCACCATTTGAAACACTGTACGGAGAAGAGGCATTGTGCCTATGGAATAACTTGATATTTTGGTGCCTTGGGCTATATGTTGAGATTTGGTTTTGGAATCCTTGGTTGGATATGTTGAAAGAATGGTTATGGATACTTTGGTTGGATATTGGTTGAACGAGTCTAGGATCGCTTGGTGGGGCGAGAATGTTTGATCCTCTCGTCATACCTACTTGGTGTCTGCATGTCACGGATAACCTGTGTTGCACAGGGTTTCGTTTTCTCGAACGGGATGGACTCCGGGGCACTGGGACCGTTCGACCATGGAGGAGACATGGGCATCACGTCTTGGACGCGGTGCTGGTAGTCCGATACCACCAGGAGGGAGTAGCTGCCCAGCCCTGGATCGGGTAGGACTGCCCTATTGATCTTGGTCTGATCAATGTCCTTTATGGCTTTGCCAGTGACTTCATATAGATAAGAGTTGATTTGCTTTACTTTGGTTGGTTTGTGCTTCGTATAGGCGCGGCCACCTTGCCTCGGCAAGAGTGTGCACTTTGAGAATTGGATTGTAAACTTTGGTTTGAGGATGGATATTGAGGCATTGGATTGTTTGTTCGATAGTCGCATTGCTTGGGCTTTGAGTATGACGGTTTGCATGCTAGTTTCCTTCGGGTTGGATATATGTATTGCTTGTCGATTGGTTTGAGTTGAATGCTTACATGCTTAAACTGCTTTACAGCTTTCCTTAACATGTCATCCCTATGCCATGAAATGAATCTATGATTCAACTAGAAAGATCACCATATAACTGGTTGCATTCACTATTTTACTTAGTGTCGGTTTAGACGAGTGGGTTACCCCGCTCACCAGTACGGCTGTGTACTGACCCACGTTTGTGGGTGTAATCCCTTGATTTTCAAAAAAATTATAAATTAGAATTTTCCCCAATTTTCTGGAATTTTCTGAGATTTTTTTGAAATTAAATACAGGTGTTTTAATTATTAAATGATTTTTAAATGATAATAAATAATATTAAAATATTATGATAATAATATTTTATGGTGTAAAATGAAAAACTAGACATAGGATAATTTTTTGGGAATTTATTGGACCCCAGAAGTATTTTTAAAACCCTAAAATCTATTTTTAAACCCTAATTAAACCAAGGTTTATTTTAAAATAAACCAACCCTAATTAAATTAAACCGAACCGGACCGACCGGTCTGCCCGAACCGGCCCAATTTCCTTAACGGGTCGGATCCGGGTCAGACCCGACCCGCTAAGCACCCGACCCGACCCGAATCTCTCTCTCCCAAACTGCCCCCGAACGGCCGACTCTTCTCCTCCCCTCCGTCGGCCGCCGCCGCCCGTTCGCTGTCCCGCGCCGCTCCCTCTTCCTCTCCCTCACCGGACCCTCTTCCTCTCCCCCTCACCGTCCGCCTCTGCCCCTCCCTCGGCTTCCTATAAAACCCACACCACTCCGCCTCCGTCCGCCCTCTCCTCCGACTCCGGCGAACCCGTCTCCGTCCTCCGACCCTGCCGCTTCCGCCCCGCCGACTACCTCGCCGCGACGCCGCAACCGCCTCCCGCCCAGCTCCGCCGGCAGCGCCGCAGTCCCCCAGCCGCCTCCGCCCCCGACACACCCCGAGCAGCACAGCAGTCAGTAGCAGCAGCTCCCCCGCCCGCTCCAGTCGTCGGCCGCCGTTCTCCGCCTGCGCCGCCTCCCGCGCGTCGCCGCCGCCTCCGGCCGAGCCTCCCCCGCTGCCCCCAGCCTCCCTCCAGCCAGCCTCTCCTGGCCGCAGCTCCGGCCAGCATCCCCAAACCCTAACCCTAGCTTCTGTGGACACGTGTCGGACACGAGAAATGCAGTTTTCCGGAGTCCTGTTCAGGTACTCATATCTTTCTCTTCGTAGCTCTGTTTTCGATTCTGTCAGTTGCATCGCGTAGCCTGCATGACCCCCTCGGTGCCCGTGCAAACCGCTCGGTGCATCGCGACCTGTGGTGATCGTGAACCGCGATCCAAAAACAGAAAAACCAATGCCATGTTTCATCCCGGAACTGAGTACGCCCCGCCAAACGGGACGACTTGGTCGCGTGCGGTCTTCACCGATACGTGCGCGTCATTGATACGGACGTGCGTGATTTCGCAGAAGCTGATTCGGATGTGCGTGCACACCGAAATCAGTGCGTATCCGCGAACAACATCCCGTATCCGACTTTTCTGTATCTTGCTGTAACTTAGTGTACACACGTCGGATCGAGACGAAACTTGCGCCATCGGACTCGTAGCAATACGCTGGTCCTGTGAGCCAAGTTTGATTTGATTCTGAGAACGTGGACAAAATCGTGTATCGTGGGCCCCACAGGCTCCACTTGACGGGCGATTTTGTGATCGGCTCATCGGAATCCAATTCTGGACGTTCTGTTGGGTTCGTATCATCGTTCCTGACCTGTTGACACTAAGTTTGACAGATTTGGAGACCTTTGACCCTGACGCATTTTTCGGTGCAAAGCGGCCCACATGTGGATCCCGCTTTGACCCGAAATGTCATTTTTGTCCTTGTCTCCAAATTGGACTCAAGGACAGGCATTTCTAGCTGATTGATATTTTTTGGATCTGATGGTGATGTCTATTTTAGCAACCGGAGTACTGCCTGCAAATCCCGCTGAAGTCAAAGCTACAATTGGAACCGGAACCCCAGGCAAGTGTACATTGCCAATCCCTGCAGTTTTGATACTTATTTCCTTGATATATATACTTGTTGTACATGCTTAAACCTAGGGCCGTGTGACGTGCTTAGCGTCCGATTATAGTCGGGTGCCAACACTGTACGCAGAGTTGTGCAACGTCACATAGACATGGATATCGTGACCCTTTGCATTCTCGTACTTGCCTTATCAAGTACGTTATACCCAGGACACTTGACACTATTCATGATACAGAATCGTCCTAAGATATTCTTGGTGATTCTGTATAGGATACAGTTTTCATGACTTATTCCTTTGTTTAGATATTATAATGACTGGATGCATTAGTTATGATCCTGTATGGCATGGACATGAGACATCGTGGACATGAGATGCATGATTACATTGGGTGGGGAGAGACACACAAACTACAAGTTGATTATATATTATGCCGGCGTCGTAGTCTCCCTTTGAGCTAGACAACCACATGATATCGCTGCTACCGGCTCCCCGACACAGAGCTTGTAGTAGTTTCAGCTTGAGTTCTATTGCTGCTCTCATATTGCATATCACTTAGCTGGTTATATATTTATCCTATTGTTTCATTTATTTGCTGCACTGCATTATCTTTGGCTTATATTTTTTGTACCTTGCTATGTCCCCTGAGGACCTGGATCCGGATTATGTCCCCAGGATTAGCAGACGAGTTCGACCCAGAGATATACAGGACAGGAGTATTAGCAGGAGCAGAAGCAGGAACAGTAGCAGGCAACGGAGCAGTACCAGATCCAGCAGTCGAGTGACTTCTACGGTATTTTCTGAGTATATCATGTTTCCATACTCAGTACTTTTGTTGATATCTTTGTCTTTGTATCTTGACAGTTGTATCAGACTTGTATCGGGCTTGTTCCCCGATTTATGTATTTGTGACTTGATGATGATATTTTATTTCCTTTTGTTGCTATTGATATATTCATTTTCTGTGGATGAGATTAGTAGATTTAGACCCCTGACTATTGTTTTACAGCTTAAGTATGCCCCGATGGATCCATTAAATTGTGTATGTCCATCGGTGTGTGCTGCTGGCCATTGCCACGTGTCTAGTCCCTCGATATTTTGGGACTGGGCGTGACAGTGGGCAAATATTTCAGGTACGCAGGCGTAGTGGCGCTGCTTGGATATACGGGACAAGATGTATGAACTGTAAGTACCTTTGTGGGCTAGAGAAAAGAGCAAGAGAATTTCATCGTCTCCGTGGCATCGCCTTTGTGGCATTGCCTTCGGGGCATTTCATTTGGACCCTATCATGAGCTTCGCTGCGTATACTCTGTTTGTGTGCTTGGTACACAAAACGGCTTCCGTTGTAACTTGGTTGTTTCGATGATAACTTTGTGTTTGACAACATCGCCTTGTGTAAAACCCCCCTGATTTTTTCAAATTATTAAATCTTGGATTTTTTTCCAATTTTCTGGAATTTTCTGGGAATTTTCTGAAATTAAAATCAAGGCTCTTAATAATTAAATGATTTTTAATTGTCAATAAATAATATTAAAATATTATAAAAATAATATTTTTGGGTGTAAAATAGAAAACTGGACTTAGGATAATTTTTCTGGATTTTTCTGGACCTCAGAACTATTTTTAAATACCTAAAAACAATTTTTATTAATTAATTAACTGTTTTTAATTATTATTATTATTATTATTATTATTAAATATTATTTTTATTATTAATATTTTTAATTTTATTCTCGGCCCAGCCCGCCCCTGGCCCATTAGGCCGCGGCCCAGCCCGCTATTCCGGCCCAGACCCAAACCCTATCGGGTCGGGTCGGGTTCAGCCGAACCCGACCCGCCGTCAGCCCGACCCGCCCGCACGACCCAGCCCCACGTCGTCCCGGCTCCTCCGCCGCCCTCCGCGCGCAACGCCGCGTCCCCCGCGGCCACCTCCCCTCTTCCCCGCCTTGCCCGGCCCTGCAACCACCGCCTTCCCCTATTTAAGCCGCCCCCCTCTTCGTCTTCCTCCTCCAGCCTCCTCCCTCTCGAAACCCTAGCCGGCGCCGCTCCTCGCCGACCGCCTCGCCGACCGCCCAGCTCCGCCCGCACCGCCAGCGCCGCCCTCCCCTCTCCTCCTTCCTCCGGTCGACCCCGCAGCGCCGAGCCAGCCGCAGCAGCAGCCGCTCGAGCCGTGCTCGGCCTCCCCGCCGCCGTCAGCCTGAGACTCCGCCGCCTCCGCCGAGTTCGCCCCGCCTCGAGCCGGCCGTCCCCCAGCCGTGCTCAGCCTTCCCGCCGCCGTGCCGACCACCGCCCACCGCCACAGCGTCCCAAACCCTAACCCTAGCCCTAATTCTTCTTCCCGTGTCCGACACGAGTCGGACACGACTCGACCCTGATTTTCGGGTCCCCTTCAGGTGCGTGTAACTTTTTGTTCGTAGCTCCGTTTTTAATTCCGCAAATTGCGTTGTGAAGCCTGTATGACCCTCTCGGTGTCCGGACAAACTGTTCGGGGCATTGCGTCCTGTGGTGATCGCACACCGCGATCCAAAAATAGGAAAAACCAGACCCTGTTTCACACCGGAACTGAGTGCGCCCCGCCAAACGGGACGACTTGGTCGAGTGCGGTCTTCACAGATACGTGTGCGTCGTCGATACGGACGTGTGAGATTTTGTGGAAGCTGATTCGGGTGTGCGTGCACACCGAAATCAACGCGTATCCGCGGACATAGTCCCGTATCTGACTTTTCGGCAATTCGCTCTAACTTCTTGTACACTCGTCAGATCGAGACGAAACTTATGCCATCGGACTCGTAGCAATACGCTGGTCCTGTGGGTCAAGTTTGGTTCGATTCTGAGAACGTTGACGAAATCGCGTGTCGGGGGTCCTATAGGCCCCGCTCGACGGGCGATTTTGTGTTCGGCTCATCGGAATCCAAATCTGAAAGTTCCGTTGGGTTCGTATCAGCGTTCCTGACCTGTTGACACTAAGTTTGGTGAATTTGGAGATCTTTGACCCGGACACGTTTTTCGGTGCAAAGCGGGCCCACCGGCGGACCCCGTTTTGACCCGAAACTGCCATTTTTGCCCTTGTCTCCAAATTGGACCCAAGGACAGGCATTTCTAGCTATTTGACATCTTCTGAGCATGATGATAATGTCTATTTCAGCTTTTGGACTCATCTCTGGAAATTTTCCCCAAGAACCAAATTAATCAGATCCAAACAACAGACAAGTACCTGCACTTCAAGTTAAATCTTTATATTGTGATAATTAATTCCCTGCTTTACTAGTACCCTTGATGATTACACCTAGTATTAGAAATACTGGATTTTATGTCTTGAATATTTGAAGTTCCTGTCTTATTTTTCATGTCGGGTGGGAGAATACTAGAAGGCATGTAGTTTACCCTTCCCCTTGTCATGTTTAATAGCTGTTGGTACGCGACTGTACCTCAGCCGGATCTCGATTTTTCCTGTTTAATAGCCGTTTATGATGGCCAGATTAGCCTTATAAACCCCTACATGCCAACTATGTATTCTAAAAACAAACACAAGTTCACACAGATAGTTTCTGGTCTTGTTACATATATCTTGCTGACTGTTGTAGTTTCATTTCCTGTCTCATTTATTTTTGCTTTCTCATATACCTATTTACAGCTTTAACTTTGAGATAATGATGTTCTGTTATGCAGTTTCTCAACCTGATATTCAATATTTAATTGTCATAAATATTTAGTTTAACCTTGTGGTGCACTGTGTACTATGCTCCTTTCCTGACTGGATCTGTTGATTTAGGCGATGATGAGGACCTTGCCCCCACCTATTATGGTCCCTATGAGGGGACTGATGATACCTATGAGGAGCCAGAACCCACCCAGGAGACCCCTGCTGCAGAGTAGCTAATAGTAGCTATCTTTTATTTCTGTTTCTTATCTTATTAATCGGGTTTGTCCCCGATTTCATTCTGATTTTCTGTACTAAATATTTGAATCTGTTATCGTATTTATTTCAGTTGCAATCTTAAGTTTCTGTTCTCATTATTATCTTGCCTATGTTAATTGTGAATGAGCTAGTTTAGTAAATATGGATTTGACCTAGACAGCGTACTACCGCCGACTCTGCGGCGTAGGCTGGACGTACCCACGCACTCGTGCCCGAATTTCTGGGTGCGGGTCGTGACACATTTTTATGGTGGCCCATGCAGGTCCTATCCTTAAATAGGATAATACCCTAGGACAGGGTATGGAATAAAATTGAGGATTCTAGGAAAAGCTCATTCACAGTATAGGGTCCTTATTTCAATTCTTGATATCATTGCTGCTCAATTTTCCTATCGCCTTTGATTTCCAAGTATTATATTCTGATCTTCCCTATCCCTTAATCTTTCAGAATGGTCCAGACAAGGAACACAGTAGGAGGCACATCAGAACCAGCTGAGCAGAGTGTGCCCGAGACTCTTGCACTTCCGCCGCCTCCATCTGTTCGGGCTGTTACTCTGGATGGGGCACAGCTACTTGGAGTGTTCCAGGGATTGGTGGAATCCCAGAAAGAACAGATTGCACTTCTGCGGACCAGCCTCTCAGAAGCTCTTAAGTCCCAGGAGTCGTCACTCAAGAGGCCAGGGAGTGCTAAAGATTTCAAGAATCTTAGACCCCTGGAATTCTATGGAACAGAGGGCATTCTCTATGCCGATGAGTGGATAGAGAATGTCGAAAGACTCCTGAAGACTGCTCGGGTCCCTGATGACCTCAAAATGGAGTCCGCAAGCCTGCAACTGTTCGACATTGCTCGAACCTGGTTCAGAGATGAACCCCAACTATCTGCTCCTGACATCACCTGGGAGGACTTCAAGAGGCTATTCAAGGAGAAATTCTACCCCGAAGTGGCTCAGGAAGCTCTCGAAAGCCAATTCGAGAGACTGGAACAAGGTAACCTGTCTGTTGATGAATATACTGCTGAATTTAGAAGGTTAAGCCACTTTGCGGAGTACATGGTTCGTACCCCGGAGGACAGAGCCCGTAGATTCAAGAAGGGGCTGTCTCCGGATATTCGTCTTGCTGTCACCACCAGCCGAGCTCGCACCTATGAAGAAATCCTGAGCGTGGCACAAGGCGTTGAGAGAGATATGGGGCATAAACTGAAACGAGAGAGAGATACCGGAAATGCGGGACCCAACAAACGCCCTTTTCAACAACAACAACAACAACAGCAGAGGGCCCCGCAGCAAACTCAGCGTCCTCTCCCTCGAGCTCCAGCACCCCAACACCAGGCTCAGGGACAGAACCAACAAGCTGCTGCTTATAATTTTTGCCAAAAACCAGGTCATACTTGGCAAGTCTGCAGGAAGAGGCTAGGTGCCTGCCTCTACTGCGGCTCAGCAGCACATCAAATGAGGGACTGTCCCGCTGCTCAAGGACGCACCGCTGCACCAAAGGCTCCAGCCCAGGCCAGGGCCCCAGCAGTACAACAGAGGGGACCCCCGCTTCCAACACAACAACAACGCTTTGCTCAGCACCAACAGCAGCAACAGAGGGGTGCACCGCAGCAAGGCCGTGCTTATGCAATGACTCTGGAAGAAGCTGAAGCCACAGCAGACGTGATCACAGGTTCTGTGCTTATAAATTCAATACCAGCTATTACTTTGTTTGACTCTGGAGCTTCACATTCATTCATGTCAGTAGATTTTCTTATGAAGCATAGCTTAATTACTAAACCCCTTAGGAATTGTTATAAGATCATTACCGGTGGAGGAATTATCCCGGTTAGTGATGCCTGTAACAATTATCCTATTACATTGTGTGGAAGAGAACTGTATGCTAGGCTACTTGTAATGCCAGTGCCCAGTTTTGATATTATACTGGGTATGGATTGGTTAAGTCAACATCATGCCACTATAGACTGCCATAGAGGGAGTGTAATCTTCAGGCCCCCTGACAAGCCAGAATTTGAATTTGCTAGAGGTTCTAGAGAAATGGGTAATAACAAAATTTATGGAGCCCTAGTAACAGAAGAAGTGCCACTACCTATCATCTCTGAATATCTTGATGTCTTCCCTGAGGATCTCCCAGGCTTACCCTCAGACCGAGAAGTTGAATTCTCTATTGACTTAGTGCCAGGAGCAGCACCAGTATCTCAAAATCCCTACCGAATCAACAAGAAGGAGATAATAGAACTAAATGAGCAAATCAAAGAATTAGAAGACAAATGCTTTATTAGGTCTAGTGTCTCACCCTGGGGAGCTCCAGTATTATTTGTGCCCAAGAAGGACGGAACATCCCGAATGTGTATTGACTATAGGGCCTTGAATGCCTTAACAATTAAGAATAAGTATCCTCTGCCCAGGATAGATGACCTATTTGATCAGTTGAGTGGAGCTCGGGTATTTTCAAAGATTGATTTGAGGTCTGGTTACCACCAAGTAAGGGTGAGAAAGGAAGACATCCCTAAAACTGCTTTCAATACCCGGAACGGACACTACGAATTCTTAGTAATGCCGTTCGGGTTGACGAATGCTCCAGCAGTTTTTATGAACTTAATGAACAGAGTTTTCCAGCCATACCTAGACAAATTTGTAGTGGTCTTCATTGATGATATTTTGATCTACTCCAAGACCCCCGAAGAACATGAAGAACATTTGAGGTTAGCATTGGAGACTATGAGGAAGAAAAAACTTTATGGAAAATTATCTAAATGTGCTTTCTTCCTAGACAAAGTAGAATTCTTGGGACATGTTGTGACTGGAGATGGAATAGCAGTAGATCCTAAGAAGATAGCGGCAGTAGAATCCTGGCCCACTCCAGACTCTGTAGCAGAGATTAGAAGCTTCCTGGGACTAGCTGGCTACTATCGGAAGTTCGTGAAGGATTTTGCTAGAATTGCTGAGCCCATGACAAAATTAACAAGGAAGGATGAAGAGTTCACCTGGACTGATGAATGTCAGCATGCTTTCGAGGAATTGAAGAAAAGGCTGACTACTGCCCCTATTCTGACCTTACCTTCTGGAACCGGAGGTTTCGCTATTTACAGTAATGCTTCTAGAAAAGGTCTAGGTTGTGTTTTGGAGCAGAACAAGAAAGTAATAGCATATGCCTCTAGACAGCTTCGACCTCATGAAAAGAACTATCCAACTCATGATTTAGAATTGGCAGCTGTCATTTTTGCTCTTAAGCTATGGAAGCATTATCTTTATGGAGAAATGGTGGAAATATTTACGGACCATAAAAGTCTAAAATATATCTTCACTCAGAAAGAGCTGAACATGAGGCAAAGAAGGTGGCTGAAACTAATGAAAGACTTTGATATCACCCTTCAATATCATCCTGGGAAGGCCAATGTAGTTGCTGATGCTCTAAGCAGATATCCTATGGCGATGTACTTGACTATGGACAGACACCTGCTAGAGGACTTGGAAAGTTTAGGTATTGAAGTAATCATCCCAGGAAAAGAAGGCCAAATGATGAACTTGCAGATTCAGTCTACTTTAATAGACAAGATCAAGGAGATTCAGTTTCAAGACGAAGGCCTGCGAAGCCTTCGAGGTCAAGTGCAAGCTGGATTAGTGGAAGATTTCAGAATTCATGAAGATGGATCACTGAGGCATGGCGATAGATTATGCGTACCTCAAGGAGACATAAGAGAAGAAATTATGCAAGAGGCGCACAGATCACAATACTCTATACATCCAGGAGCCAACAAGATGTACAAGGACCCGAGGACGCATGTTTGGTGGCATGGCATGAAAAGAGAAGTAGCCAGGTTCGTATCTCGTTGTTTAGTGTGCCAGCAAGTCAAGGCAGAAAGACAAAGACCTGGAGGATTGCTTCAACCACTACCCATTCCGGAGTGGAAGTGGGAACATATCATAATGGATTTTGTTTCCGGACTTCCAAGGACACCTAGTGGAAAGGATACAATCTGGGTGATAGTAGATAGACTGACCAAGTCTGCACATTTTTTACCCTTCAAAGTAGGGCTATCCACAGAAAAGCTGGCAGATTTATATATCAGACACATCGTCAGGCTGCATGGAGTTCCAGTAAGTATTGTCTCCGACCGAGATTCAAGGTTCACCTCTCACTTCTGGAAGAGCTTACAAGCCAGCTTGGGGACGCAACTTAAATTCAGCACAGCTTATCATCCCCAAACCGATGGACAATCAGAACGTACAATCCAGACACTTGAAGATATGCTCCGTACATGTGTTCTGGATTTTGGAGGATCCTGAGAAGACTACCTACATCTTGTGGAGTTCTCTTATAATAACAGTTACCAAGCAAGTATTGAGATGACTCCATTTGAAGCTCTGTATGGACGAAGATGTCGTACCCCGCTATCATGGGACGACGTTGGAGAAAGAGCCCTCCTGGGACCAGAGATGGTAATCGATTCAGCTGAGAAGGTAAAGCAAATAAGGGACAGACTTCGAGTGGCTCAAGACAGGCAACGACATTGGGCAAATAGCCACCGAAGGCCCTTGGAATTTGAGGTAATTAAATTTATGAAATTCAAGTCAATTTAAATATTTTGATTATGGAACTAAGGCTTGATTATGACTTTATTAAAGGTTGGAGAACTGGTATTCTTGAAGATTTCTCTGACACGTGGTACCATTAGGTTCGGAAGGAGTGATAAACTCAGCCCAAGATTTATTGGACCTTTTGGCATTCAGGAGAAAATCGGAGAAGTGGCATACCGTCTGGCATTGCCACCCTCTCTGGATGGAGTCCATAACGTCTTCCACGTGTCGCAGCTGAGAAAGTACGTGTCAGACCCCAGCCACATTTTGGATCACTCAGAGCTCGAAGTAGGCCCAAGTCTGACTTACCAAGAGCAACCCGTGGAGATACTGGATCGATCGGAGAAAGTTCTACGGAACCAGGTTATCTCCCTGGTTCGCGTAGCTTGGAAGCACCATTCTCCCGACGAATCCACCTGGGAGAGAGAAGACGAGATTAGAGAGCGATACCCCTATCTTTTTGAACCCTGAGGTATATTTTAATTTTCGGCCTTTCTTTTCGTCCCATTGTTATTCTTAAATTTCGAGGACAAAATTTTTGTAAGTTGGGTAGGTTGTAAAACCCCCCTGATTTTTTCAAATTATTAAATCTTGGATTTTTTTTCAATTTTCTGGAATTTTTTGGGAATTTTATGAAATTAAAATCAAGGCTCTTAATAATTAAATAATTTTTAGTTGTCAATAAATAATATTAAAATATCATAAAAATAATATTTTTGGGTGTAAAATAAAAAACTGGACTTAGGATAATTTTTCTGGATTTTTCTGGGCCTCAGAACTATTTTTAAATGCCTAAAAACAATTTTTATTAATTAATTAACTGTTTTTAATTATTATTATTATTATTATTATTATTATTATTATTATTATTAAATATTATTTTTATTATTAATAATTTTAATTTTATTCTCGGCCCAGCCCGCCCCTGGCCCATTGGGCCGCGGCCCAGCCCGCTATTCCGGCCCAGACCCAAACCCTATCGGGTCGGGTCGGGTTCAGCCGAACCCGACCCGCCGTCAGCCCGACCCGCCCGCACGACCCATCCCCACGTCGTCCCGGCTCCTCCGTCGCCCTCCGCGCGCAGCGCCGTGTCCCCCGCGACCACCTTCCCTCTTCCCCGCCTTGCCCGGCCCTGCAACCGCCGCCTTCCCCTATTTAAGCCGCCCCCCTCTTCGTCTTCCTCCTCCAGCCTCCTCCCTCTCGAAACCCTAGCCGGCGCCGCTCCTCGCCGACCGCCTCGCCGACCGCCCAGCTCCGCCCCGCACCGCCAGCGCCGCCCTCCCCTCTTCTCCTTCCTCCGGTCGACCCCGCAGCGCCGAGCCAGCCGCAGCAGCAGCCGCTCGAGCCGTGCTCGGCCTCCCCGCCGCCGTCAGCCTGAGACGCCGCCGCCTCCGCCGAGTTCGCCCCGCCTCGAGCCGGCCGTCCCCCAGCCGTGCTCAGCCTTCCCGCCGCCGTGCCGACCACCGCCCACCGCCACAGCGTCCCAAACCCTAACCCTAGCCCTAATTCTTCTTCCCGTGTCCGACACGAGTCGGACACGACTCGACCCTGATTTTCGGGTCCCCTTCAGGTGCGTGTAACTTTTTGTTCGTAGCTCCGTTTTCAATTCCGCAAATTGCGTTATGAAGCCTGTGTGACCCTCTCGGTATCCGGACAAACTGTTCGGGGCATCGCGTCCTGTGGTGATCGCACATCGAGATCCAAAAACAGGAAAAACCAGACCCTGTTTCACCCCGAAACTGAGTGCGCTCCGCCAAACGGGATGACTTGGTCGCGTGCGGTCTTCACATATACGTGTGCATCGTCGATACGGACGTGTGAGATTTTGTGGAAGCTGATTCGGGTGTGCGTGCACACCGGAATCAACGCGTATCCGCGGACATCGTCCCGTATCCGACTTTTCGGCAATTTACCCTAACTTCTTGTACACTCGTCAGATCGAGACGAAACTTGCGCCATCGAACTCGTAGCGATACGCTGGTCCTGTGGGTCAAGTTTGGTTCGATTCTGAGAACGTTGACGAAATCGCGTGTCGTGGGCCCCACAGGCCCCGCTCGACGGGCGATTTTGTGTTTGGCTCATCGGAATCCAAATCTGGAAGTTCCGTTGGGTTCGTATCAGCGTTCCTGACCTGTTGACACTAAGTTTGGTGAATTTAGAGACCTTTGACTTGGACACGTTTTTCGGTGCAAAGCGGGCCCACCGGCGGACCCCGTTTTGATCCGAAACTGCCGTTTTTGCCCTTATCTCCAAATTGGACCCAAGGATAGGCGTTTCTAGCTATTTGACATCTTCTGAGCATGATGGTAATGTCTATTTCAGCTTTTGGACTCATCTCTGGAAATTTTCCCCAAGAACCAAATTAATCAGATCCAAACAACAGGCAAGTACCTGCACTTCAAGTTAAATCTTTATATTGTGATAATTAATTCCCTGATTTACTAGTACTCTTGATGATTACACCTAGTATTAGAAATGCTGGATTTCATGTCTTGAATATTTGAAGTTCCTGTCTTGTTTTTCATGTCGGGTGGGAGAATACTAGAAGGCGTGTAGTTTACCCTTCCCCTTGTCATGTTTAATAGCTATTGGTACGCGACTGTACCTCAGCCGGATCTCGATTTTCCCTGTTTAATAGCCGTTTATGACGGCCGAATTAGCCTTATAAACCCCTACATGCCAACTATGTATTCTAAAAACAAATACAAGTTCACACAGATAGTTTCTGGTCTTGTTACATATATCTTGCTGACTGTTGTAGTTTCATTTCCTATCTCATTTATTTCTGCTTTCTCATATCCCTGTTTACAGCTTTAACTTTGAGATAATGATGTTCTGTTATGCAGTTTCTCAACCTGATATTCAATATTTAATTGTCATAAATATTTAGTTTAACCTTGTGGTGCACTGTGTACTATGCTCCTTTCCTGACTGGATCTGTTGATTTAGGCGATGATGAGGACCTTGCCCCCACCTATTATGGTCCCTATGAGGGGACTGATGATACCTATGAGGAGCCAGAACCCACCCAGGAGACCCCTGCTGCAGAGTAGCTAATAGTAGCTATCTTTTATTTCTGTTTCTTATCTTATTAATCGGGTTTGTCCCCGATTTTATTCTGATTTTATGTACTAAACATTTGAATATGTTGTCGTATTTATTTCAGTTGCAATCTTAAGTTTCAGTTCTCATTATTATCTTGTCTATGTTAATTGTGAATGAGCTAGTTTAGTAAATTTGAATTTGACCTAGACAGCGTACTACCGCCGACTCTGCGGCGTAGGCTGGACGTACCCACGCACTCGTGCCCAAATTTTTGGGTGCGGGTCGTGACACCTTGTACGAGTGCAACTCCAGGCTCGTACGGCATCACGTCCCGAAGAGAACGATTGTCCCGCGGGAGAGCTGCAACGTGGTGATTTCACGTTCAGCGGGGACTATTGAGCTTGCGGGAGTTTGGGGCGTGAGAGATTGGTATCAGAGCGCCTGGTTCATTTTCTTGGACTTGGTCCTTTGCTTCATCACAAACTCTAAAATAGCTTCCGCGTGTCGTCTAGCTCTTGACTCTTCTCGGTGCCGCATTGGATGTTTCATGCAATAAGTCTATATATTGCTGGTTGTGGCTGCATGTTGTTCTTGGTTGTGTTGCTTTGGTTGGTTTTCGTTAGATCGCTTAGCCTCGTTAGGCGTTGTTGCATTCGTGCAGCAAGTTGGGTGGCGTTGTTGCATTCGTGCAGCAAGTTGGGTGGCGTTGTTGCATTTGTGCAACAAGTTGAGAGCTTTTGTTGGGTTGGCTTGGCTTGTCGTTCGGGGAGATTCTGATTGCCTCAATGGATCAGTAAAGTTGGCATACGAGATTTGGCTATGTGGCATGTTTTGAGTAGAAATATTCGATGAGAATGGGTCCTTGCACGAGTTGCTCGTCTAACGACTGTGTTGGATAGAAGTTGGAATTTTGGCTGTGGCACATCGGTTGGGCATGTGTGAGTTTGGCTCGGGAAAATCAGAATAATTGGCACAAGTTGCATCACAAGATTGATGGAAACAGTTGGATAATTCAAGCATTGCCTGAGTTTTGTGTCAAACTCGAATTGGGAAAGATATGATCACACCTAAGGGATGGTTCGAACGGATCTTGGATCAAGTGCAAGAAATTGTAATGCGATTAGCGACTTGATTCGGAGTGGTATATGGGATACCACATTGTGAGCAAGCATTGGAATACTTAAGTTGGGCATCAATGGGAATTGCCTGAACGGACTCAGATATTTGGGAACATAAGTTGGTTGGTGCACGTCGACTGAGTTGGAAAGAATGATAATGGAGCAAGCGATTATTGAGTTGAGCAATCGAGCACGAACTACGATTTTGGGCAACACATTTGAGCTGTTGGTTGAGTAATGAAACACGATCTTGGCTTGGAGGAACAATGCGATGGATTCACACAAACTTGGAAGATTTTTAATATTGCTGCTCGAGAAGTCGACACAGGTTTAGCGAAAATGAAATTTTGGGCAAGATGGTGCAACAAGCTTAGACGGATTCTCCGGAGGACGTGGATGGATTGTGGCAACAACGGAATGCAAATATTATGGCAGACAGACTTTTGAAGATAGCTAAATGTGGGAGCAACGTCGGAACAAATTACTATGCTGCTCGAGTAAGTTTGGACGTGCATTGTGGAACATGGCAATTCGAAAATTTGATGGATTCAGGACAGAACGACGGATTGATGGAAGACAGTTTCAACGAGCGCGGTTCTCGGATTCGGAAACTTCGCTCGGATGAATGGTTGGATTTTGATTCGGAGTTTGCAGATGAGATATAGCATGGTTTATAATAACTGTCCATCGTGATGATTACAATTATCGAGCGTAACTTCGGGACAGCTGACCCTAGTGCTTTGTCCGCTGAATCGGATATGAATATGGTAAATCCATATAACGACCCTTGAGGCGGCGTATTTGGGAATGCGTCGAGGGCAGATGTGAGCACTGAGATTTGGCTTATCGACTGAGTGTTGGATTTGAGAGACCATTGGGATAGTCTTCAGCTGAAGATGCAGCCGAAAGATCGGAGCGATGGTGGAAGTAGCCTAGTCAACTGATGAGATTCAGAGTCGCAGATTTTTATCGATGGCATCGCCTCTGACTCATCGTGCCCTGGAAGAGAATAGTATTTATATGAATTGATGACTGTGAAACTAGCTCGTGAAGTTAAAGCAGCGGCTCGTTCAGATCAAATCCTTGCGAATACTGGAAGGGACAGATTTGCCTCAGATTTACAAGATGTTTTGGAACTTATTCTGGAAAGCGTGCTCGTTCGGAAGGCAAAGGTGATATTCTATGCTTCGAGGCAGTGGAAGCAGCGCGAAGAACTATTCCATGCGCAACCTAAGAATTGTGGCGAGTGTGTCCACGTTAAAATTGTGGTGACACTATCCCTTTGGCGTGGCGGCAAAATCTTCGTGGATCATACGAACCTCAATATAGATGTTCACCCAGCGAGGTATTGAGATTGAGGAAGAGGTGTTTGGCTGAGTTGATCTAAGCAAAGTTGATATTTGGGTAAGTCGCCTAGCTGGGGTAGTATCAGTTGAGTTGATCGTTCAGTGCATGAGATATATTTGGAGATGTTGCTAGTGCGAATTCAGAAATAGTTGGATGGATTGAGTTGGAACACGAACTGATTGAGTCGGTGGAAAATTATCATATTTGAGAATAGTGCTCAAGCGAATATGTTGGGATGGAAATCAGGATTGGTTCGATTAGGAGTAAAGCGAATGGATGCCTCGGACATAAAGATACCCTTGTAACTTGTTCAAATTTGCTATCGTAAAGCTCGGCTGAAATGCATGTATTTTAGGGACGCCTTAAATATGTGTACGATCCAAAACTAAGCGATACAAGGAATTCGTATTGAGCTGCAAGAAGGATGTGGGAATATGGAACTTGTACGAGCGTTCAGCAGAGCGAGATGCTGAGTCTGAGTCAGGATAATGTGAGTTGCATAGAGCAGATCTATGGAATTAGATTACGGCATGTGATAGAAATGAGTACCAGCACGGTTCGTGGACGAACCTGATTCTAAGTGGTATATTATGTAACGCCCGCAACCGCACGGCGCGTTACGCTGAGTCGGATTGAATAAAACAAATGCTGGTTATATTTGATTTGTCAGATTTTGGGAAGAAGTATTGATTGAGTTGGTTTCATGTGTAGATGGCTAGCGGAGTTCGATGGGATTCAGGTGTTCGTTCAGAGCGGTACTGAGATAGCTGGATTGGAACGATAATGCCGTCTTCCTTAGTCCGATCGGTCGGATGATTTGGAGAGCACGGCCTGCTCGCACGGTCATACCAGTTGAGTAGATCGCACTTGTATCGGACCACGGGTTCAAGGGATCGGCCGTATCGGCAGGACATGATGTTTAACGGGATCAAACATTGTGAGTGGGCTCTATCCCTTCTCCTCTACTCCTTCATGCCTAATAATATGGAAAACACGTAAAGGCTTGAACACTCGGACTGGAACTTGGGAATCACTACACTGAGGCGTGCATAGAGTGTACGTCGTTTGCTTGGATAGGATTGTGGCTTGAATTGATTTGCGCGTTGGATAGTTGGAGCTAGAGTTGGAATATTACATTTGAGGCAGTTGGTTGAATGATTGAGATTATGCTTGGACAGTTGGAACATCTTGGATGGAAATATCGGGCATTCGGACGAGCGAGCGTGCATCCGTGCACGAGTATCATTTGGGCGCTTTGTCAAGCAAAGCGATCAGTTGTGGTTAGAAATCGAACAACTGCATCGGCGTGGGCATTGTGCCATGGGATAGTTTGAGAAGGGTGTTGCACCATTTGAAATACTGTGCGGAGAAGAGGCATTGTGCCTATGGAATAACTTAATATTTTGGTACCTTGGGCTATATGTTGAGATTTGGTTTTGGAATCCTTGGTTGGATATGTTGGAAGAATGGTTATGGATACTTTGGTTGGATATTGGTTGAACGAGTCTAGGATCGCTTGGTGGGGCAAGAATATTCGATCCTCTCGTCATACCTACTTGGTGTCTGCATGTCACGGACAACCTGTGTTGCACAGGATTTCGTTTTCTCGAACGGGATGGACTCCGGGACACCGGGACCGTTCGGCCATGGAGGAGACATGGGCATCACGTCTTGGGCGCGGTGCTGGTAGTCCGATACCACCAGGAGGGAGTAGCTGCCCAGCCCTGGATCGGGTAGGACTGCCCTATTGATCTTGGTCTGATCAATGTCCTTTATGGCTTTGCCAGTGACTTCATATAGATAAGAGTTGGTTTGCTTTACTTTGGTTGGTTTGTGCTTCGTATAGGCGCGGCAACCTTGCCTCGGCAAGAGTGTGCACTTTGAGAATTGGATTGTAAACTTTGGTTTGAGGATGGATATTGAGGCATTGGATTGTTTGTTCGATAGTCGCATTGCTTGGGCTTTGAGTATGACGGTTTGCATGCTAGTTTCCTTCGGGTTGGATATATGTATTGCTTGTCGATTGGTTTGAGTTGAATGCTTGCATGCTTAAACTGCTTTACAGCTTTCCTTAACATGTGATCCCTATGCCATGAAATGAATCTAGGATTCAACTAGAAAGATCACCATATAACTGGTTGCATTCACTATTTTACTTAGTGTCGGCTTAGACGAGTGGGTTACCCCGCTCACCAGTACGGCTGTGTACTGACCCACGTTTGTGGGCAAATATTTCAGGTACGCAGGCGTAGTGGCGCTGCTTGGATATACGGGACAAGATGTATGAACTGTAAGTACCTTTGTGGGCTAGAGAAAAGAGCAAGAGAATTTTATCGTCTCCGTGGCATCGCCTTTGTGGCATTGCCTTCGGGATATTTCATTTGGACCCTATCGTGAGCTTTGCTGCGTATACTCTGTTTGTGTGCTTGGTACACAAAACGGCTTCCGCTGTAACTTGGTTGTTTCGATGATAACTTTGTGTTTGACAACATCGCCTTGTACGAGCGCAACTCCAGGCTCGTACGGCATCACGTCCCGAAGAGAATGATTGTCCCGCGGAAGAGCTGCAACATGGTAATTTTACGTTCAGCGTGGACTATTGAGCTTGCGGGAGTTTGGGGCGTGACATGTATGGCGA
The DNA here is from genome assembly GCA_036927795.1 of Iris macrosiphon. Lineage (NCBI taxonomy): Eukaryota > Viridiplantae > Streptophyta > Magnoliopsida > Asparagales > Iridaceae > Iris > Iris macrosiphon. Next base: position 160,879,974 of record JAYESA010000016.1, on the reverse strand, counting down.
GCAAGTACTACAGACAGCTACGACACAACATGGTACATGTTCCAACAAAAGTGGGAGACGAGTAACCCGACATGCATATCTTATATCAAAGATACTTGGCTAGAACCACATAAATAGCAATTTGTCTTAGCATGGACGAACATGGTGAAGCATTATGGCACGATCACTATGAACCGGGTCGAAGGATCACACTCAAGTTTAAAAAGATATCTACGGTCATCGGTCGGTAATTTTGTCTCCGTTTGGCAATCGATTCATTTGATGATTATTTACACGGTGAACGAGATTAGTCGTCGCTACATTCCGTCATATTTACTGCTACTTGCCGTTCGGTTTCTCTAATAACATGGCGTTGCCACTCGGTGAAGAAGTCCGAGACCCAGTTGAACGCCGCAGGAATATAGTTTAGCGATTTTGTACCTCGCGGAGCAGTTATCATTTTTAAAGTGCGCTTTGGGACAGTTTGTACGTAGCCAAACTGACGGAGCACTCTATCCGGCATATAAGCCTCATCGATTTCATGACAACTTATAAGATAGTGATATAAAGCGACTGGTTGCAATGGACGACTAGTCTGTCGCAAATCACGATATGGATCCCAAACAATCTGCACCGTATAAAATTTAGCATAACGTCATTTAGCATAACGTAATTTAGTCAATTATTACCAAACATTAAAAAAATTAGGTCTCAATTCACCTCTTCTGTCGTCATATCTTCGAGTGCATTCCGTAGGGCGGCCAATGTGTGTGGACGTTTGGCATCTTCCTTAGTTGGCTTCCATCGGCACATTCTAGGAAGGTTCTCGTCATACCCTCGGTTCAGTTTAGCCCGCTGCAGGGTTGGAAAGTGCTCGTATATCCATGCCTTCACGTAACCAGGTTAAAAAAATATTAGTCCAAAAATTAACAACAAAATTTTAAATTATGTATACAAGTTGACAAAGATATATCTATACATGGAGTAGAGTCTGTCATCCGGATATTGTCTTCGAACCCACGCGGGATGCCGCACCAAGCTCGCAGTAAAGGTATGTTAGTATACCGCTTTCCCAAGATATTTCTTCTACCGTGTCAATGTTGTCCAAATTGAGGAGATATTTGGCATGTATGGACGTTCCAGACTTATCCGTAATGCCGACAGCCCCTAAGATGAACTGCATATATTTGCGGGCCACATTATCGCTATTATCCATTTCGGGGTCCGGATCAGCGAATATCTCCTCCAAATATTTTAAAGGAAGTCCGTAGGACTTCTTGAATTCTCGAAGAGTGGTAAAACTAGTGCCATCAACTCCCAGACACCCTGATACATAATCCACAATATGGTCGTAAAAGTTGATGATCGACTCATCAAAAGTTTGATTCATCATGACTCGACCATCAACCCTAAGTCTCAATATATGATGGACGTCATCAAGGGTAATCGTCAACTCCCCATTTGGTAGATGAAAAGTATTGGTTTCTGGATGCCATTGTTCTACAAATGCTTATACCAGTGCATTATTCACCGTCGTATATGAGTAGCTACCCAAATATTGTAAACCGGTGGAACTGATTTTTGCCTTCACATCGTCTCACAATAATTCAAACCTCCATGTATTGCATTTTTTTCCGTGGTTGATCACCGTCAACATACGAGAACTCTCCTGAAAAGTAAACAATTGGATGAAGTTATACCTGTATGTTAAATGTACTTATCTATAAATAATTGGATGAACTTTGAACTTACAACTATATATAAAATTATCATAACGTAATGTACTTACCGGATTGTTCCATATTTGGTATGCAATATGGCTTTCGATCGACGGTAACATAGAGCAACCGTTTGGATGAGTCTCGACTGAACTATCTGGCTGCTCAGAAGGTCCTGAACCATCAGTAGTTTGGTTTTCGAGGGTTCGTGGGAGACTCTTGACAGAACAATCTGCAAGTTGAGAAGGTCATGAACCATCAGTTGGCCGATTTAGGACATTTGGCATGTCCTCATCGGAGGAGGAAGAAGAACCTGAAGAACTAGGAGGAGCACATCTCTTCGAACGAGTGACAGTCTTCTTCGTCAATCAACGTTTCCTAACTTCAGGGCGTGCCTCGGGGTCACGGATAGTGACACCTGGTTCAATAGTACGCGGAACATTGCGTTCCTTACGCATCGACGCAGTAGGGCGTCTTCTGATGATATCTTCATCCACAATGCCCTTCCGAGGGTCATGACTATAAGACAAAAAAATTAAATTCATTTAACATCCTAAATTAATTTAACATTCAGGACTGTAGAAATTTCTATAGTCATATACGTATACAGGACTGCAGAAATTTTTACAGTCCTATTTTTTTAGGACTGTTAAAATTTTTACTGTCCTTTATAAATTTAGGACTGTAAAAATTTCTACAGTCCTTAATGTATATAGGACTGTAGAATTTTCTACAGTCCTAAATCTATATGGGACTAGAAATTTCTACAGTCCCGTCCGATACTGCTCGATACTTTCGACGATTGTCGATATTGTATGCCCTAAAATCGGATACGAGCATCCAAGTAAACGTCTAAACTACATCCTAAACTACATTCAGGACTTGTATGCCCTCATTTGAAGAATGGAAAGAAAATCACTCAAAAATTTCGAAATGCAATAGAAATTTTTATAATTTTTAGAAAATTTTGTAAATACAATAGAACAAGGAGAAGGAAGAATTGTACCTTGATTCTTTCAAGACTTTGGGAGCCATCGACAAGGAGAAGGAGGACGAAGTCGAGGAGAACGGCTCCGGCAGGAGGGGGGAGAGCTCCGAAGGGATTTGGAGGATTTGGGAGAGGGTTTAAAGTTTGGGCTAGTATGAGTAAACTAATGGGCTAGTGTGAGTAAACTTTGTTCATTAATGAGCTACCCCAATCCTGAATTAGCCCTTAGTAAAATTTGTAGTGCCCTTATCAAAAGCCTTGATGGTCTTCTAACGATGATACGATTACTATTAGATCTTCATCAGCATTCTCCTCTGTATTTAGGAGGGGGTGAATTGGAAGTTGACCCATAGGAGTTGCAACTTCTTGCCTGTTCCTCTTGTGTCACGCCCCAGTCCCAAAAATATACGGAGCTAGGCCACGTGGCATTGGCCAGCTGACACGTCACTAAGGGAATACCCAATTTAATGGACCCAAAGTGATGTGCTACGCTGTCCTAAAATTCTACAAGTTTAATTACAGGTAAATCTATCTCATCCACAAGAATAACAGGGAAAGTGCTGAATATATAGATGCTATATCTGAAATGTCATATACAACCCAGATAAAGTCAGGTGGGAATAATCCCACTACAAAAAGTAAGCAGAAGTGAAATAAGATAAACTAGCACAACATCCTCAAAATATGTAGCTCCACTCCAGGGGTACTTAGGTAGACTCTGACGGCATCTCCTCTAACTCCATCTCAAGGGCATGTCCAGACTCTTGTCAAGGTCCAGGTACTGTGGGGTGGAATGTCTCAGCTAAACCTGGCAGGGAACCAGGTCCTCAGAGGGACGTAACAAGATACAGGAAAACAACATGCCATGTATGTAAATACTGAATAGAAATTACTGAATAAAATAAATACAGGGTGCTAACCATCTATGTGAAATGCAATTTGAGACAACCTAGTACGTATGGGAAATGTGTGGCTAGACATATGCTGACGTAATTCACCAATCTGTAGTGAGAGGCTAGTATATGCCACATATGCCCCCGTTCAAGGGCACTATACAATTTTCCATCTACGATGAGAATGGTCACATGAATATATACATATATCATCCGTATCACTCCGTCGAGTGCGGCACATGGTAAAGAGGTGGGTGTCCCATACGTATTTTAGTCGTTCTCCCCGCCCAATGTAACTAAATGTCAAGTCGTACATTTCCTAAATTATTCTAATCCGTGATGCGGGTCACACGTATTGGTAGCAAATCAAATACGCAGCTCGCATCCCAATATGCATTGCAACCATGTTGCGTGTTCCCGTGATAGGGTCTAGGAGAATATTAGGATACTCTCATAATTGTTGGTGAGTCTGTAATATTATTTTAAATGTCCACATATCAACTGACTGTACCCAAGGCAGTCTCAGGTAATCATTGTATATGAAATACAGAAACAAGAGCATATACAATATTGAGAATTTAAACAGTACTTGGCAAGGTATACTTGCCTACTCCCTAATAGTGTTGGTAACCTGATCTCACAGTCAGGTTTGCAGTTGCTTGTGACAGGGGTTACTGGTTGTGCTGGAGATATTCTCTGTTAAAATATACAGGTTCGTGAATTATCAGGGTATAATGTAAAAGTATATATATACCTATGTATATATAGGATACACACCACATATATATATATATAGTATATATATATATACTTATAGATATAGTATGTAGTAGTAGTAGTATATATATAGCATATATATATACAGAAAAGAGAATGCAGGAATGTAAATTTATATAATAGCAGGGTATATCCACTGTTTATATATAGTACTATAATATTATCAGGGTGTATCCACTGATATAATAAATTGAAATGACAGGGCAAAAAGTAAATACATATATATCTATGTACTGTATAGTATTGTATAGTATATATATATATAGATAATATATAAAAAGAAAATAACATTTGCAGGAATTTAAATACAAATATAAATGCTGTAATATCCAGCACTAATACCAGGGTCTATAGGTGACCACTGTTATATATAGTATTTATAATATAATTATTGTCAGGGTCTATATGTGACCACTGTCATATATAATAATATATATAATGAATTTAAAGACAGTGCAAGAATTTGAAATATACATATAAATATAAGCTGTATTATCAGCAATATTTATTAATAATAATCATAGTATAAATATAACATATAAATAATATGTTATTATATATAGTATACATATTTTATATAACTATATATTATATATAAATATATGTAGACATATATTTATATATACTATATATAGATATATATATATATAGGAAACAGAAATAAATGCATATAATATACTATATATAAATATATATAAATATATATTTACATAATATGTAAATATATATATAGTAGATATTTATACTTAATATACATATATATAAGTATATAAATATACATAGATATGTATATTTACATATTTACATATAATTTATACAATAATAATCATATACATTATACATATATATACATATATATATAATAATACATATATATAAATATATGTAGATATAAGTATATACATAATTTATACATATATTAAATACATATATATATAATAATATATCTACAGTATACTGTATATATACAGTATAATTAATATAATATATTTTATTATATATAAAACATATATATATATGTAATTATACACATATATATATACATATATATATATATATGTACATACATACATAATAATATACATAAATCCATGTATATACAGGTATTTATACCTGAGGAAGGGTGACAGGGGGTCCACGGCGGGTCGACGGCGGGAGGACGGCGGCGGAGTCGTCGTCGGCCGGCCGGAAAGTCGCCTGCAGCAGCAGCTGCAGTCGGCAACAGCAGCAGCAACAGCAACTTGCGGCAGCTGCAGCGCCGCGTGCGGTGGCGGGGGGCGGCGGTGCAGGCGGTCAGGGCGGAGGAGGAAGGGCCGGCGAACAGTTCGGGGTGGGTGACGGTGGTCGGAGGCGGTGGAGGCGGTGTCTAGGGAGGTCGGGAGGTGGCTCGAGCAGTGGGCAGGGAGAGGCGGTGGTGGCGCTGCGGGGGTGATGGCGGAGGCTGTGGTGGTCGTGGAGGGACGGGGCGGTGATGGTTGGATAGAGGGAGTCACGGCGGAGCGGATGGGGGTGGTGGCGGAGGTCCACGGTGGCGGGTGGTGGCGGAGGAGGACGTCGGGTGGTCGGAGGCTGCTGTGGCAGTGTTGGGGGGTCGGGTCTGTGGCCGTTGCTGGAGGCGGAGGCGGCGGCCGGCGGGTGGTGGCAGTGGTCGGAGGGAAGGGGAGGGATGTGGCGAAGTGGTCGGCTGCGGTACGGTGGCCGGAGGGTGGTCGGAGGGGCGGTGGTGTGTGGTCGGGAATGAGGCTGGGTAGGGTTTAAATAGGATTAGGGTTTAGGATATAAATGGTATTAGTTTAATTGTTTAGGGTAGATTAGTAATTTCATTAATTAAATATCTAATTCAGATATTTATGGATAATAATCTGATATTTTGTGGGTCCTACTCCACCTATTCACTAACCAATGAGGTAATGCCACCTCACATGGGAATTTTGCATAAAAACCCTTGACCTTTCATAAATTGCATAAAAGTCCAAAAATTGGGAAATTACGCAATTATGAAATTTGTCTGAAAATCACCTGGTTCTAAAAATTACCAAAATTCACAGAATTGAGGGGAATTGCTGGGGAGAATGTTTTGAACTGTGTGGGGTGAGTCTGGGCAGATGCAGGGTCTGATTTCTTAGGTGATACGGGTCTCCGTATTTATTATTTAATAAATACTGCGCACGGTGTTCACTAATTATTTAAGGGCAGTTAGGGTCATAATTTTTCTACGGTGTCAATACGATAATTGTAATACAATTAGTGTAGAATATTATCGTATTTTTGGTTGGGCAAAACAGGTGCCTACTGGTCCTCAAATCTTTAGGGTACAGAGGTGGGTAAAGAGCAGGAAATTAAATAGGGATTAAATACGTACGTTTGTAACGATATTTGTGCGACTAAAACGAAGCACAAAACGAGGTTTCTGGGAGTTGCTAAAAATACGGAAAATGTAGTCTATCAAGTCTAGGGCAGGGATGTGAAATTAGTTTAGGGTTAACAGCTAGTGTGAGGCCCTAATTAATTGTGTAATGAACAGGTGCACAATCAATAGAATATATAGTAAATAAATTTTTAAAAAGTTGCACTAATTCTAATTAATTATAAATAATATTAAAATACTGAAATCTGGTCGAGGGAGTTTACAATCTACCCTCCTTAGAATATTTTGTCCTCAAAATAAAAATAAACATATATTGAGAACGAAAGATTGATTAAGGACATATGAGGACATAGACATAGCTGAAGATTTTGATTTGAAATATTTTGGACATACCCTGATCTGGAAATAGATGGGGGAAACATTATCGGATATCCTCTACACGTTTCCAGGTTGATTTGCCTGGTGCATGATGTTTTCATGCAATATGAACTAGAGGTACGTAATACAACGTAAGGTAGGTAACAGAAATCATTCTAAAAATAAGAACAGTGTTAAACTGCAATCTAATCTACTAATAGGGTTTGGTAATTCTCCAAGAAACTATAGAAATGGCTATGGAAACAATACACTTTATATTTATACTATATACGAGGTTTCTTCTTTCCGAAATAAGGAAAGACGAAAAACAGTAATCAAGAGTTCAAGGGGGTAATGGATTAGAAGTATGGAGATTCAAGGCGTTTAAAGAATTCATTGGGAATTGTCAAGGCAGTTGTGGATGGAAATACTATTCTGGTACTCCTTATTCATATATTCGTATTAGCCTAGTTATGTAGCTGATACGATATGCGCAGAGGTAAGTACATCTGTTACTAATCACTATATATCTCAATCCATGTAAAGTAGTTATACGAAGAGCGAACCAAGTGCATTATGGTTGATCAGACCGTCATACACTGATTCTGAAATGTATTAATGTAGTACTCCAATAATACATATTTAATGAACAAGCTTGATAAAGAATAAGCTTGCAAAACTAGGCTATAATAGCAGAGTATAATTTAAGGTAGTATAGCAAATATAAGTACGCTAGATTAGGATATGAGAAGTACAAAACAATTCAAATTCACAAAAAGACAAGATTCTATAATCTCTAACTTCTAGTCTAGGTTGCTAGTTGACCCAAAAGAGGTGTGGTTTTCTAAGTTCTACAACCTTAATATACACTTGTCACGCCCCAGTCCCAAAAATATACGGAACTAGGCCACGTGGCATTGGCCAGCTGACACGTCACTAAGGGAATACCCAATTTAATGGACCCAAAGTGATGTGCTACGCTGTCCTAAAATTCTACAAGTTTAATTACAGGTAAATCTATCTCATCCACAAGAATAACAGGGAAAGTGCTGAATATATAGATGCTATATCTGAAATGTCATATACAACCCAGATAAAGTCAGGTGGGAACAATCCCACTACAAAAAGTAAGCAGAAGTGAAATAAGATAAACTAGCACAACATCCTCAAAATATGTAGCTCCACTCCAGGGGTACTTAGGTAGACTCTGACGGCATCTCCTCTAACTCCATCTCAAGGGCATGTCCAGACTCTTGTCAAGGTCCAGGTACTGTGGGGTGGAATGTCTCAGCTAAACCTGGCAGGGAACCAGGTCCTCAGAGGGACGTAACAAGATACAGGAAAACAACATGCCATGTATGTAAATACTGAATAGAAATTACTGAATAAAATAAATACAGGGTGCTAACCATCTATGTGAAATGTAATTTGAGACAACCTAGTACGTATGAAAAATATGTGGCTAGACATATGCTGACGTAATTCACCAATCTGTAGTGAGAGGCTAGTATATGCCACATATGCCCCCGTTCAAGGGCACTATATAATTTTCCATCTACGATGAGAATGGTCACATGAATATATACATATATCATCCGTATCACTCCGTCGAGTGCGGCACATAGTAAAGAGGTGGGTGTCCCATACGTATTTTAGTTGTTCTCCCCTCCCAATGTAACTAAAGGTCAAGTCATATATTTCCTGAATTATTCTAATCCGTGATGCGGTCACACGTACTGGTAGCTAGTCAACTACGCAGCTCGCATCCCAATATGCATTGCAACCATGTTGCGTGTTCCCGTGATAGGGTCTAGGAGAATATCAGGATATTCTCACAATTGTTGGTAAGTCTGTAACTACTACATTGATTACCCTAAGCCAATGTATCTGTTGACTGTACCCAAGGCAATCTCAGATACATTTTTATGTAATTTCAGGAGCAGTATTATATGAAAATAAATGAATTTAAATAAGAACATTTAACATTTAATATTTAAACCAGTACAAACTTGGCAAGGTATACTTGCCTACTCCCTGATAGTGTTTGGTAACCTGATCTCACAGTCAGGTTTGTAGTTGCTTGTGACAGGGGTCACTGGTTGTGCTGGAGATATTCTCTGTTAAAAATATACAGGTTCGTGAATTATCAGGGTATAATGTAAAAGTATATATATACCTATGTATATATAGGATACACACCACATATATATATATATACTTATAGATATAGTATGTAGTAGTAGTAGTAGTATATATATAGCATATATATATACAGAAAAGAGAATGCAGGAATGTAAATTTATATAATAGCAGGGTATATCCACTGTTTATATATAGTACTATAATATTATCAGGGTGTATCCACTGATATAATAAATTGAAATGACAGGGCAAAAAGTAAATACATATATATCTATGTACTGTATAGTATTGTATAGTATATATATATATAGATAATATATAAAAAGAAAATAACATTTGCAGGAATTTAAATACAAATATAAATGCTGTAATATCCAGCACTAATACCAGGGTCTATAGGTGACCACTGTTATATACAGTATTTATAATATAATTATTGTCAGGGTCTATATGTGACCACTGTCATATATAATAATATATATAATGAATTTAAAGACAGTGCAAGAATTTGAAATATACATATAAATATAAGCTGTATTATCAGCAATATTTATTAATAATAATCATAGTATAAATATAACATATAAATAATATGTTATTATATATAGTATACATATTTTATATAACTATATATTATATATAAATATATGTAGACATATATTTATATATACTATATATAGATATATATATATAGGAAACAGAAATAAATGCATATAATATACTATATATAAATATATATATATATATAAATATATATTTACATAATATGTAAATATATATATAGTAGATATTTATACTTAATATACATATATATAAGTATATAAATATACATAGATATGTATATTTACATATTTACATATAATTTATACAATAATAATCATATACATTATACATATATATACATATATATATAATAATACATATATATAAATATATGTAGATATAAGTATATACATAATTTATACATATATTAAATACATATATATATAATAATATATCTACAGTATACTGTATATATACAGTATAATTAATATAATATATTTTATTATATATAAAACATATATATATATGTAATTATACACATATATATATACATATATATATATGTACATACATACATAATAATATACATAAATCCATGTATATACAGGTATTTATACCTGAGGAAGGGTGACAGGGGGTCTACGGCGGGTCGACGGCGGGGAGGACGGCGGCGGAGTCGTCGTCGGCCGGCCGGAAAGTCGCCTGCAGCAGCAGCTGCAGTCGGCAACAGCAGCAGCAACAGCAACTTGCGGCAGCTGCAGCGCCGCGTGCGGTGGCAGGGGCGGCAGTGCAGGCGGTCAGGGCGGAGGAGGAAGGGCCGGCGAACAGTTCGGGGTGGGTGGCGGTGGTCGGAGGCGGTGGAGGCGGTGTCTAGGGAGGTCGGGAGGTGGCTCGAGCAGTGGGCAGGGAGAGGCGGTGGTGGCGCTGCGGGGGTGATGGCGGAGGCTGTGGTGGTCGTGGAGGGACGGGGCGGTGATGGTTGGATAGAGGGAGTCACGGCGGAGCGGATGGGGGTGGTGGCGGAGGTCCACGGTGGCGGGTGGTGGCGGAGGAGGACGTCGGGTGGTCGGAGGCTGCTGTGGCAGTGTTGGGGGGTCGGGTCTGTGGCCGTTGCTGGAGGCGGAGGCGGCGGCCGGCGGGTGGTGGCAGTGGTCGGAGGGAAGGGGAGGGATGTGGCGAAGTGGTCGGCGGCGGTACGGTGGCCGGAGGGTGGTCGGAGGGGCGGTGGTGTGTGGTCGGGAATGAGGCTGGGTAGGGTTTAAATAGGATTAGGGTTTAGGATATAAATGGTATTAGTTTAATTGTTTAGGGTAGATTAGTAATTTCATTAATTAAATATCTAATTCAGATATTTATGGATAATAATCTGATATTTTGTGGGTCCTACTCCACCTATTCACTAACCAATGAGGTAATGCCACCTCACATGGGAATTTTGCATAAAAACCCTTGACCTTTCATAAATTGCATAAAAGTCCAAAAATTGGGAAATTACGCAATTATGAAATTTGTCTGAAAATCATCTGGTTCTAAAAATTACCAAAATTCACAGAATTGAGGAGAATTGCTGGGGAGAATGTTTTGAACTGTTTGGGGTGAGTCTGGGCAGATGCAGGGTCTGATTTCTTAGGTGATACGGGTCTCCGTATTTATTATTTAATAAATACTGCGCACGGTGTTCACTAATTATTTAAGGGCAGTTAGGGTCATAATTTTTCTACGGTGTCAATACGATAATTGTAATACAATTAGTGTAGAATATTATCGTATTTTTGGTTGGGCAAAACAGGTGCCTACTGGTTCTCAAATCTTTAGGGTACAGAGGTGGGTAAAGAGCAAGAAATTAAATAGGGATTAAATACGTACGTTTGTAACGATATTTGTGCGACTAAAACGAAGCACAAAACGAGGTTTCTGGGAGTTGCTAAAAATACGGAAAATGTAGTCTATCAAGTCTAGGGCAGGGATGTGAAATTAGTTTAGGGTTAACAGCTAGTGTGAGGCCCTAATTAATTGTGTAATGAACAGGTGCACAATCAATAGAATATATAGTAAATAAATTTTTAAAAAGTTGCACTAATTCTAATTAATTATAAATAATATTAAAATACTGAAATCTGGTCGAGGGAGTTTACAATCTACCCTCCTTAGAATATTTCGTCCTCGAAATAAAAATAAACATATATTGAGAACGAAAGATTGATTAAGGACATATGAGGACATAGACATAGCTGAAGATTTTGATTTGAAATATTTTGGACATACCCTGATCTGGAAATAGATGGGGGAAACATTATCGGATATCCTCTACACGTTTCCAGGTTGATTTGCATGGTGCATGATATTTTCATGCAATATGAACTAGAGGAACGTAATACAACGTAAGGTAGGTAACAGAAATCATTCTAAAAATAAGAACAGTGTTAAACTGCAATCTAATCTACTAATAGGGTTTGGTAATTCTCCAAGAAACTATAGAAATGGCTATGGAAACAATACACTTCATATTTATACTATATACGAGGTTTCTTCTTTCCGAAATAAGGAAAGACGGAAAACAGTAATCAAGAGTTCAAGGGGGTAATGGATTAGAAGTATGGAGATTCAAGGCGTTTAAAGAATTCAATGGGAATTGTCAAGGCAGTTGTGGATGAAAATGCTATTCTGGTACTCCTTATTCATATATTCGTATTAGCCTAGTTATGTAGCTGATACGATATGCGCGGAGGTAAGTACATCTGTTTACTAATCACTATATATCTCAATCTATGTAAAGTAGTTATGCGAAGAGCGAACCAAGTACATTATGGTTGATCAGACCGCCATACACTGATTCTGAAATGTATTAATATAGTACTCCAATAATACATATTTAATGAACAAGCTTGATAAAGAATGAGCTTGCAAAACTAGGCTATAATAGCAGAGTATAATTTAAGGTAGTATAGCAAATATAAGTACGCTAGATTAGGATATGAGAAGTACAAAACAATTCAAATTCACAAAAAGACAAGATTCTATAATCTCTAACTTCTAGTCTAGGTTGTTAGTTGACCCAAAAGAGGTGTGGTTTTCTAAGTTCTACAACCTTAATATACACTATAGGTTGTCCGCATTTAAGCACATGACTTGTATCCAGAGCGTATCTCTTTAATTAGAATATGTGGGAGACATCATGTACTCCTTCCAATGTCTGAGGTAATGCTATCTTGTAAACAACTTCTTTGATGCGTTCCAACACATCGAAGAGTTTGATGTACCTCGAGCTTAGTTTTTCTCTTCTTCCGAGTCTGATAGTTTCTCGGGTAGGTGAAAACACAAGATTAGAAGTTACTGACTATCCTAATAAGTCATGTATATCAAATCTAATTTGGAAACTACCTGTAGTATTCAGCTATTACTACATTCACATGTTTTGAGCCTAACAATCAACGTCTAGCAATCTACCTAGATGTGTTTGCTTAATCCTGATATCCGAATGGGTAACTTGGTGGTCTAAGGATGACGCTTCTCTTCCTGTAGTCTAGGATAGTATGTGAACTTGGTTTAGCCAGTCCATGTTTAAGACAACGTCGAAGTTTGGTATTGAAAGTACCGGGAATCGCGTCCTCATTACTCTTCTATACCTGACTACTAGCAGGTTTTAGTAATGTTGGTAACTGGAACAATGCCTTTTCCGATAAACCTGACTATTTGCATGGGTACGAAACTACTAGATGTGAAGATAGTGTAGTGTCAGGATCAAATAATGCGGTTTGCTGGTAATAAGGCAACTATAAGGGTACCTGAAATGGTTTCACCTTCCGGTTCTCCTGCAACTGCAGCTAGTGCAAAGGCCTGCTCGTGCCTTCGTCTAATGGTTTGTTGTCTGGCTAGGTAGTACTGCGTGTCTTGGGTGGCTAAGGGTGGTCCCCTCTGAAATCTTCCAGATGCTGGGAAATGCTGACCTCTAGTAGGAGGTTGCATTCTCTGGGCTGGTGCTGCTGGTCCTTGCCCAGTCCGAAGTGTTGCTTCTCTGTGTTGTGGGCAGTCTCTGGCCCTATGTTGATTATCTCCACATATCAAGCATAGTCTATACTTCCTTCGGCAATTTTTGGCATAATGTCCTTTCCTGCCACAATAGTGACAAGTCGGAAGTTTCTTGTATTGATATGGCCCTGTCTTGTGTTGTGCCTGATTTCCCAGGTGACGGATTGATCCTCCTGCTCCTGTCTGGTCTATGGCTGATATGGTTGGATTTGAGCATCTTGCTTCTCGGCCAATGGCTTCTTGTATCCTTGCCTCTGAAAGAACTTCTTCGTATGAAATCCTCGACTGTGCCGTAGTATACCCTTGGAGTTCGGGGGTAAGGCCGTGATGGAACTTTAGGGCCTTCTTCAGCTCGGTTGGTATTAGGATGGCACCGAATTGACTTAGTCGACTGAATTCTGCATCATAGGCGTCGACGGTCATATTCCCTTGTTCCAAATACAGGAACTGGAAGTACAGTTCATCTCTGACCATGGCTGAGAAATATTTTGCATTAAAATATTCTAGAAATTGTTCTCAAGTATAGTTCTTGCCGGTGCTGCGCTCGATAGATTTCCACCAGTGATGGGCGTTACCGAGGAGTAGGGTCCTTACTGCGGTTATCCATAGATCGGGGTGAAGTTGGGAACCTTCTAGCAGTATTTTCGTATTGGAGATCCAGTCTGAGATCTCTTCCGGAGTTTCATTGCCCTTAAAGGTTCTCGGGCTCATCCGGCTAAAGCCTCGAACAGTGCTAGCTGGTTGGACAGGGGCTGGTACTGGGGCAGCTGTCTTCTCCAGAACCGTCATTAGGCATTGTCTCAGGACTTCAGTCTGTTGCCACTGAGCCTGCAATATAGCTTGGATCATCTGAGATTGTTCCTCAAGTTGTGGCATCAGGGCTGCGAGAACTGGAGGTGGAGGCAAAGGTATCTCCGCCTGCAGTGTTGGTGCCTGAGAAGGTTGCCCTTCTTGCTGGACTAGTGTTGCTTCCTGGGTCGGATCCTGGTGAAGGTACGAGGTTGTTGGATTGACCAGCATCCTTCTCGGAGATTGGTCTCTCGGGGTTGGTGTCCCTTGGACATCTGGCGAGAGGTCTGTTGCTTGGTCAGTTCCATCAATCGCAGTTTCCCCGGGTATGTCCATATTTCTGAAAAGAATAGAAAAATTTAGAAAAGTACGAAGGACTTAATAGATGATAATCAAGCAGGATGCAAAATTTATGGATGAAGTCAGTGTGGATGAGACCTAGTATTCCTATCCTATTGCAGGTTTGCTGAACATGATATCATGTTATTAGCAATTAACTCGACCTGCGTGGGCCACCACTAAAACCGTGTCACGCCCCAGTCCCAAAAATATACGGAACTAGGCCACGTGGCATTGGCCAGCTGACACGTCACTAAGGGAATACCCAATTTAATGGACCCAAAGTGATGTGCTACGCTGTCCTAAAATTCTACAAGTTTAATTACAGGTAAATCTATCTCATCCACAAGAATAACAGGGAAAGTGCTGAATATATAGATGCTATATCTGAAATGTCATATACAACCCAGATAAAGTCAGGTGGGAACAATCCCACTACAAAAAGTAAGCAGAAGTGAAATAAGATAAACTAGCACAACATCCTCAAAATATGTAGCTCCACTCCAGGGGTACTTAGGTAGACTCTGACGGCATCTCCTCTAACTCCATCTCAAGGGCATGTCCAGACTCTTGTCAAGGTCCAGGTACTGTGGGGTGGAATGTCTCAGCTAAACCTGGCAGGAAACCAGGTCCTCAGAGGGACGTAACAAGATACAGGAAAACAATATGCCATGTATGTAAATACTGAATAGAAATTACTGAATAAAATAAATACAGGGTGCTAACCATCTATGCGAAATACAATTTGAGACAACCTAGTACGTATGGGAAATGTGTGGCTAGACATATGCTGACGTAATTCACCAATCTGTAGTGAGAGGCTAGTATATGCCACATAAGCCCCCGTTCAAGGGCACTATACAATTTTTCATCTACGATGAGAATGGTCACATGAATATATACATATATCATCTGTATCACTCCGTCGAGTGCGGCACATGGTAAAGAGGTGGGTGTCCCATACGTATTTTAGTCGTTCTACCCGCCCAATGTAACTAAATGTCAAGTCGTACATTTCCTAAATTATTCTAATCCGTGATGTGGTCACACGTACTGGTAGCTAGTCAACTACGCAGCTCGTATCCCAATATACATTGCAACCATGTTGCGTGTTCCCGTGATAGGGTCTAGAAGAATATTAGGATACTCTCATAATTGTTGGTGAGTCTGTAATATTATTTTAAATATCCACATATCAACTGACTGTACCCAAGGCAGTCTCAGGTAATCATTGTATATGAAATACAGAAACAAGAGCATATACAATATTGAGAATTTAAACAGTACTTGGCAAGGTATACTTGCCTACTCCCTGATAGTGTTGGTAACCTGATCTCACAGTCAGGTTTGTAGTTGCTTGTGACAGGGGTCACTGGTTGTGCTGGAGATATTCTCTGTTAAAAATATACAGGTTCGTGAATTATCAGGGCATAATATAAAAGTATATATATCTACCTATGTATAATAAATAATATATATATGTTACACACTCACATATATATAGATATATAGTATATATATATACTTATAGATATAGTATGTAGTAGTAGTATATATATAGCATATATATACAGAAAAGAGAATGCAGGAATGTAAATTTATATAATAGCAGGGTATATCCACTGTCATAAATATTATAATATAATAATATTATCAGGGTGTATCCACTGATTATAATATAATTAAATTAAATGACAGGGCAGAAAGTAAATACATATATATCTATGTACTGCATAATATATATATATATAGATAATATATATATATAAAAAGAAAATGACATTTGCAGGAATTTAAATACAATATAAATGCTGTAATATCCAGCACTAATACCAGGGTCTATATGTGACCACTGTTATATACAGTATTTATAATAATAATATTATCAGGGTCTATAGGTGACCACTGTTTTATATATAATAATATATAAATTTAAAGACAGTGCAAGAATTTAAAATATACATATAAATATAAGCTGTATTATCAGCAATATTTATTAATAATAATTCCTAGTATAAATATAACATATAAATAATATGTTATATTATTTACAGTATTCATATTATATATATATAACTATATTATATATATATAAATATATGAAACAGAAATAAAAGCATTAATAATTATTACCATATAATATAACTATATACATATAAATGCATACTATAATATATAATATGTAAATATATAATAAATAGATATTTATACTTAATATACATATATATAAATATATATGTATAATTATGTATAGATATATATATATATATGTATATATACATAAATATATACATACATATATAATAAGACTATAATAATAATATACAATATACTGTATAAATACACTGTATTTATACAGTATAAAATAATATATATAATATATTTGTATAAATATTTATATACATATACATAGAAATACATATTAATATACCTATATATATACATTTATATATATACATATATATACATATAGGGATATATATGTAAATACATATATATTAGGGTTTTAATAATTTACCTACTGACAGGGGGCCCACTGGGCTTGCCGCCGGTGGAAGCACGGCGGCGGAGTCGCCGGCGGCCGGCCGGAGAAGCAACAGCAGTAGCAGTAGCTCCTAGCAGTAGCAGCAGCAACAGTAACTTGCGGGGGTTGCCGGCGGCGAGGGAGTGGCGGAGGTGGCCGGGCAGGGTGGGGAACCGGTGGAGGGTGGTGTGGCGGTGAGGTTGGTGATGGTGGAGGAGGTCGGGGGTGGCCGGAGTGGCGGTGGGGAGCGTCGGGGAGGTGGTTTGGGGAAGACGGCAGAGTGAGACGGTGGGGATTGCGGGGGAGCTGCCGACGGCGGAGGCCGTCGTGGAGCCGCGGGATGGTGGTGGGTCGGTAGGGGAGGTCGAGGCGGAGCGAATGGGGGTGGTGGCGGTGGTCGGCGACGACTAGGGCGACGGTGGTGGGCGGTCGGAGGTGAGGAGGCTGCTGTGGACAGTGAAGTCGGGAGGGGTTTGTGGTCGTTGCCGGAGGCGGAGGCGGAGGCCAGGGTGGGCGGCAGTTGGCCGGAGGGTGGCCTAGGGAGGGGCGAAGGGGTTGGCGGTGGTCCGGCGGGTGGTCGGAGGGGCGGTGGTGTGTGGTCGGGAATGAGGCTGGGTAGGGTTTAAATAGGATTAGGGTTTAGGATATAAATGGTATTAGTTTAATTGTTTAGGGTAGATTAGTAATTTCATTAATTAAATATCTAATTCAGATATTTATGGATAATAATCTGATATTTTGTGGGTCCTACTCCACCTATTCACTAACCAATGAGGTAATGCCACCTCACATGGGAATTTTGCATAAAAACCCTTGACCTTTCATAAATTGCATAAAAGTCCAAAAATTGGGAAATTGCGCAATTATGAAATTTGTCTGAAAATCACCTGGTTCTAAAAATTACCAAAATTCACAGAATTGAGGGGAATTGCTGGGGAGAATGTTTTGAACTGTGTGGGGTGAGTCTGTGTCACGACCCGCACCCGAAAAATCGGGCATGAGTCGTGGGTACGTCCAGCCTACGCCGCAGCATCGGCGGTAGAACGCTGTCTAGGTCAACTATCTAGATAATAAATCTCACACAAAAATCGGCCATGACCTCTCCAAAAGGAGGGCAACCACACAAACAATATATATATATATCAAGACACAATACACAAATACAACACAACACTCTCACAACACGCCCCACTCACGCCCAACGACCCCGACACGCACCAACACCTAAAAAAATATAAAATATAGCTCAAAAACTCTAGCACACACTCCCCGATACTAACCCAACGCGCGCACAAAGCCGAAACGAGGAAACCAAGTCGAAATGGCCGTTCGGTCATTTCGACGAACACGTGGTACGCGGCTCGGAAAATCTCCTGAAACGCACACCAAACGAACTCGGAATCGGCCCAAAATTTATCCACGCGCTCTACACGATGCCTAGATCCTAGAAAATGCGCTCCCGCGTCGATTCTAGGTCCGTGGCGGAAACGCACACGCACTTAGAATCGGCGACGACGAAAAGCCCCAATTTCGCCCGAAACGCCCGTTTCTCCGCGACGCGGCTTCCCGTGTCCGAACGGAGACACGCTCTCACCCTCACGACACCCGACAACGTCTACCTAGGTCCATCTAACCTAGGGCATCACCCAAAATTGGGCCAAATTCGGATTCCACCCGAAATCGACACAAAACCTAATGTCAAAGTCTCTAAACTCACCCAAACTAGTTCCAACTTCCTCCTACGGGTAGGGTTAGGGTCTAGGAGGGTTCTACAACACTAATTACACTACACAAAAATAATTAGGAAGGGGAAAGTTAGGTTTTACCTCTTGGGAGTTGGAATCCCAAGGCCAAAGTCCCAAATTCCCTCCAAATCAACTCCCTCAAGCTCCAAGCTTCCAAATCTAACTCCCACACTAGATCTAGGCCCCTCACACCTAGGTTAGAGAAAATGTAAGGTTAGGGTTAGCTTAAGGAAGAAGGAATGAAGAAGAAAGAAGAAAAATGGAAGAAAACTCACTTGGAGAAGGAAGGAAGAAGAAAGGAGAAGTGGAGAAGAAGAAGGAATGAAGAAGAAGAAGTAAATGAAGAAGTAGAACACAAAGGGGGGGAAGAGGGCTGCTACTTGCTGTGATCGGGTGTGGGGGGGTAGGTAGGGGCCGGCCATGGGAATTAAAAGGAGATTTACAACTTTCCAAATTCCCAAAACGCCCCTATTCACTCGGTTTTGGGTTCCGGGTTCCAAATGCGCTCAAACTAGTTCCAAATCTCTCCAACTAACCTCCTAAAAATAAAATAAATATTCTAAGCCCCAAAATAATTCTCACAAGGGTGTGGGCTGGGTCGGACATGGGTCCACTAGGGTCTGACATGGGTCCAGGCTAGCCAAAATCCTAAAACAATCAAAATAAAAAAAATAAAAAAATAATGCAATCACTAATTAAATATAAATACAATTAATTATAAATAATACACAATTAACCAAATTAAAAATAAAAAAAAATACCCGGCTCTGGAAATGGGGTGGTGACAAGCCTATCCTCCTTAGAAAATTTCGTCCTCGAAATTTAAAGTCAATCACACTCCTCTAGGTCAAACCCCCAACAATCACAGTCAAGAAATTCTACCTAAACAACACACAAGATCAGGGTCCTACTGGTCGTGTTATTACAGTCTCAATCGGGGTCACTACACTATCTACCACAGCACAAGGAAAAAAGTCTAACAGGTACTAATGAAGCACACCACAGGAATGGAAAAGGACAGGAAGAAGAAGCAAGAGACAGACCTGCTAACCCGACATCCGTAGCATCGGCCTCCTCGACCGTCAACGCATAAGCCCTGCCCTGCTGGGGTGTATCCCTCTGCTGGTGCGGGGCATGATGCTGTGCCACAGATGGCCTAGCTCCAACTCTCTGATCCTGTGCTCCACCCAATGGAGGTGCAGTGGAGCAATCTCGCATCTGGTGAGCAGCGGATCCACAGAACAAACACACCTTCAGCCTCCTCCTACAAACATCCCAAGTGTGTCCTGCCTTCCTGCAGTAGGCACAAGTGGGCGCTCTCTGATCCTGACCCTGCTGCGCTGCCTTCTGTACATAGGGACGCTTAGCTGGTCCCGCACTGCCACTCGCACTGCCTGAATCATCCCTGCCTCTCTTGGACTTGAGCTCCAAGTCATCCTCTGCTCTCTGAGCATCTCCTACTATCTGCTCAAAAGTCGCCTCGCGGTCGCTCCTGGTCAAAGACTTGACCGCCATAACCAAGCCCTTGCGAAACTTTCTCGCCTTGGCTGCCTCACTCAAGCCATCCACGAATCTGCCCAGACGGCAGAACTCTGCTGCGTACTCATCCACTGTCATGCTCCCTTGGATGAGTGCCTCAAACTGGCTCTCCAAAGCACTGAGCGCCACATCTGGGAAAAACTTCTCCTTAAAAAGCCTCTTGAAGGCCTCCCAAGTAAGCCCTGGCGCTGCGATCCTCGTATCTGTGCGATACCACGTCAAAGCGAGGTCGAACATCTGACTGCCCGCTGCCTCTATCTGCATGCTGTCTGGAATCTGCGCCAGCCTGAAGATGCCCTCAATCTGCTCTATCCAGTCATCCGCGTACAGGATACCTTCTGTACCACGGAACTCCTTGGGCCGCATCCTCTGGAAGTCAATAATACTGCCTGGCCTCGGATGCTGAATCTGATCTGCCTGTGGCTGATTCTGTGCCACCCTATCCACTGCTGTCATGGCCACCTGGTGGGCGTTCTCAATGCCCAGCCTCATCACATCCACCTGACGGTGCTGCGCGTCCATCATCTCCCTGAAGAACGCAAACAACTGCGCGGCATCTACTGGAGCAGGAAGTGGTGGAGGAACCACCGGAACGACTGGGGTAGTCCTCGGATCGATAAGTGGAGAAGGATCCCCGAGAGAAACAGAGGCTCCCTCAACCGCAGGAGTGGTGAGTGGAGCGGTAGCAGCTGCCTGAATACGAGCTGGACGAGAGGTAGCAGACCTCTCCGAGGCAACTGCTAGAACGGTACGATGGGATCGTGTCTTCGGAGGCATCCTGAACACAGATCAAAAGAAGTCAATACGGCACAAGATACGATATCATCAAGAAAGGACAGTAATATTTCAAAAGAAGCAATTTCAGAATAATTAGATTGGAATTGTTCCTAGTCGTGATTGAGTACACTCTCATCCTAGATCCTAGATCCTATAGCAGGCTCGCAGCAGTACAACTAAGTTGTTGTACCACCACGACATCGCACTAATTGCGAATCGAGACCCGCATGGGCCACCACCAAAAACGTGTCACGATCCGCACCCGAAAAATCGGGCATGAGTCGTGGGTACGTCCAGCCTACGCCGCAGCATCGGCGGTAGAACGCTGTCTAGGTCAACTATCTAGATAATAAATCTCACACAAAAATCGGCCATGACCTCTCCAAAAGGAGGGCAACCACACAAACAATATATATATATATCAAGACACAATACACAAATACAACACAACACTCTCACAACACGCCCCACTCACGCCCAACGACCCCGACACGCACCAACACCTAAAAAAATATAAAATATAGCTCAAAAACTCTAGCACACACTCCCCGATACTAACCCAACGCGCGCACAAAGCCGAAACGAGGAAACCAAGTCGAAATGGCCGTTCGGTCATTTCGACGAACACGTGGTGCGCGGCTCGGAAAACCTCCTGAAACGCACACCAAACGAACTCGGAATCGGCCCAAAATTTACCCACGCGCTCTACACGATGCCTAGATCCTAGAAAATGCACTCCCGCGTCGATTCTAGGTCCGTGGCGGAAACGCACACGCACTTAGAATCGGCGACGACGAAAAGCCCCAATTTCGCCCGAAACGCCCGTTTCTCCGCGACGCGGCTTCCCGTGTCCGAACGGAGACACGCTCTCACCCTCACGACACCCGACAACGTCTACCTAGGTCCATCTAACCTAGGGCATCACCCAAAATTGGGCCAAATTCGGATTCCACCCGAAATCGACACAAAACCTAATGTCAAAGTCTCTAAACTCACCCAAACTAGTTCCAACTTCCTCCTACGGGTAGGGTTAGGGTCTAGGAGGGTTCTACAACACTAATTACACTACACAAAAATAATTAGGAAGGGGAAAGTTAGGTTTTACCTCTTGGGAGTTGGAATCCCAAGGCCAAAGTCCCAAATTCCCTCCAAATCAACTCCCTCAAGCTCCAAGCTTCCAAATCTAACTCCCACACTAGATCTAGGCCCCTCACACCTAGGTTAGAGAAAATGTAAGGTTAGGATTAGCTTAAGGAAGAAGGAATGAAGAAGAAAGAAGAAAAATGGAAGAAAACTCACTTGGAGAAGGAAGGAAGAAGAAAGGAGAAGTGGAGAAGAAGAAGGAATGAAGAAGAAGAAGTAAATGAAGAAGTAGAACACAAAGGGGGGGGGGGAAGAGGGCTGCTACTTGCTGTGATCGGGTGTGGGGGGGTAGGTAGGGGCCGGCCATGGGAATTAAAAGGAGATTTACAACTTTCCAAATTCCCAAAACGCCCCTATTCACTCGGTTTTGGGTTCCGGGTTCCAAATGCGCTCAAACTAGTTCCAAATCTCTCCAACTAACCTCCTAAAAATAAAATAAATATTCTAAGCCCCAAAATAATTCTCACAAGGGTGTGGGCTGGGTCGGACATGGGTCCACTAGGGTCTGACATGGGTCCAGGCTAGCCAAAATCCTAAAACAATCAAAATAAAAATAATAAAAAAATAATACAATCACTAATTAAATATAAATACAATTAATTATAAATAATACACAATTAACCAAATTAAAAATAAAAAAAAATACCCGGCTCTGGAAATGGGGTGGTGACAGTCTGGGCAGATGCAGGGTCTGATTTCTTAGGTGATACGGGTCACCGTATTTATTATTTAATAAATACTGCGCACGGTGTTCATTAATTATTTAAGGGCAATTAGGGTCATAATTTTTCTACGGTGTCAATACGATAATTGTAATACAATTAGTGTAGAATATTATCGTATTTTTGGTTGGGCAAAACAGGTGCCTATTGGTCCTCAAATCTCTAGGGTACAGAGATGGGTAAAGAGCAGAAAATTTAATAGGGATTAAATACGTACGTTTGTAACGATATTTGTGCGACTAAAACGAAGCACAAAACAAGATTTTTGGGAGTTGCTAAAAATACAGAAAATGTAGTCTAGCAAGTCTAGGGCAGGGATGTGAAATTAGTTTAGGGTTAACAGCTAGTGTGGTGCCCTAATTTATTGTGTAATAAACAGGTGCACAATCAATAGAATATATAATAAATAAATTTAAAAAGTTGCACTATTTCTAATTAACTAAAAATAATATTAAAATACTGAAATCTGGTCGAGGGAATTTACAGCTGGTGCTGCTGGTCCTTGCCCAGTCCGAAGTGTTGCTTCTCTGTGTTGTGGGCAGTCTCTGGCCCTATGTTGATTATCTCCACATATCAAGCATAGTCTATACTTCCTTCGGCAGTTTTTGGCATAATGTCCTTTCCTGCCACAATAGTGACAAGTCGGAAGTTCCTTGTATTGATATGGCCCTGTCTTGTGTTGTGCCTGATTTCCCAGGTGACGGATTGGTCCTCCTGCTCCTGTCTGGTCTATGGCTGATATGGTTGGATTTGAGCATCTTGCTTCTCGGCCAATGGCTTCTTGTATCCTTGCCTCTGAAAGAACTTCTTCGTATGAAATCCTCGACTGTGCCGTAGTATACCCTTGGAGTTCGGGGGTAAGGCCGTGATGGAACTTTAGGGCCTTCTTCAGCTCGGTTGGTATTAGGATGGCACCGAATTGACTTAGTCGACTGAATTCTGCATCATAGGCGTCGACGGTCATATTCCCTTGTTCCAAATGCAGGAACTGGAAGTACAGTTCATCTCTGACCATGGCTGAGAAATATTTTGCATTAAAATATTCCAGAAATTGTTCCCAAGTATAGTTCTTGCCGGTGCTGCGCTCGATAGATTCCCACCAGTGATGGGCGTTACCGAGGAGTAGGGTCCTTACTGCGGTTATCCATAGATCGGGGTGAAGTTGGGAACCTTCTAGCAGTATTTCCGTGTTGGAGATCCAGTCTGAGATCTCTTCCGGAGTTTCATTGCCCTTAAAGGTTCTCGGGCTCATCCGGCTAAAGCCTCGAACAGTGCTAGCTGGTTGGACAGGGGCTGGTACTGGGGCAGCTGTCTTCTCCAGAACCGTCATTAGGCATTGTCTCAGGACTTCATTCTGTTGCCACTGAGCCTGCAATATGGCTTGGAACATCTGAGATTGTTCCTCAAGTTGTGGCATCAGGGCTGCGAGAACTGGAGGTGGAGGCAAAGGTATCTCCGCCTGCAGTGTTGGTGCCTGAGAAGGTTGCCCTTCTTGCTGGACTGGTGTTGCTTCTTGGGTCGGATCCTGGTGAAGGTACGAGGTTGTTGGATTGACCAGCATCCTTCTCGGAGATTGGTCTCTCGGGATTGGTGTCCCTTGGACATCTGGCGAGAGGTCTGTTGCTTGGTCAGTTCCATCAATCGCAGTTTCCCCGGGTATGTCCATATTTCTGAAAAGAATAGAAAAATTTAGAAAAGTACGAAGGACTTAATAGATGATAATCAAGCAGGATGCAAAATTTATGGATGAAGTCAGTGTGGATGAGACCTAGTATTCCTATCCTATTGCAGGTTTGCTGAACATGATATCATGTTATTAGCAATTAACTCGACCTGCATGGGCCACCACTAAAACCGTGTCACGCCCCAGTCCCAAAAATATACGGAACTAGGCCACGTGGCATTGGCCAGCTGACACGTCACTAAGGGAATACCCAATTTAATGGACCCAAAGTGATGTGCTACGCTGTCCTAAAATTCTACAAGTTTAATTACAGGTAAATCTATCTCATCCACAAGAATAACAGGGAAAGTGCTGAATATATAGATGCTATATCTGAAATGTCATATACAACCCAGATAAAGTCAGGTGGGAACAATCCCACTACAAAAAGTAAGCAGAAGTGAAATAAGATAAACTAGCACAACATCCTCAAAATATGTAGCTCCACTCCAGGGGTACTTAGGTAGACTCTGACGGCATCTCCTCTAACTCCATCTCAAGGGCATGTCCAGACTCTTGTCAAGGTCCAGGTACTGTGGGGTGGAATGTCTCAGCTAAACCTGGCAGGGAACCAGGTCCTCAGAGGGACGTAACAAGATACAGGAAAACAACATGCCATGTATGTAAATACTGAATAGAAATTACTGAATAAAATAAATACAGGGTGCTAACCATCTATGTGAAATGCAATTTGAGACAACCTAGTACGTATGGGAAATGTGTGGCTAGACATATGCTGACGTAATTCACCAATCTGTAGTGAGAGGCTAGTATATGCCACATATGCCCCCGTTCAAGGGCACTATACAATTTTTCATCTACGATGAGAATGGTTACATGAATATATACATATATCATCCTTATCACTCCGTCGAGTGCGGCACATGGTAAAGAGGTGGGTGTCCCATACGTATTTTAGTCGTTCTCCCCGCCCAATGTAACTAAATGTCAAGTCGTACATTTCCTAAATTATTCTAATCCGTGATGCGGGTCACACGTATTGGTAGCAAATCAAATACGCAGCTCGCATCCCAATATGCATTGCAACCATGTTGCGTGTTCCCGTGATAGGGTCTAGGAGAATATTAGGATACTCTCATAATTGTTGGTGAGTCTGTAATATTATTTTAAATGTCCACATATCAACTGACTGTACCCAAGGCAGTCTCAGGTAATCATTGTATATGAAATACAGAAACAAGAGCATATACAATATTGAGAATTTAAACAGTACTTGGCAAGGTATACTTGCCTACTCCCTGATAGTGTTGGTAACCTGATCTCACAGTCAGGTTTGCAGTTGCTTGTGACAGGGGTTACTGGTTGTGCTGGAGATATTCTCTGTTAAAATATACAGGTTCGTGAATTATCAGGGTATAATGTAAAAGTATATATATACCTATGTATATATAGGATACACACCACATATATATATATATAGTATATATATATACTTATAGATATAGTATGTAGTAGTAGTAGTATATATATAGCATATATATATACAGAAAAGAGAATGCAGGAATGTAAATTTATATAATAGCAGGGTATATCCACTGTTTATATATAGTACTATAATATTATCAGGGTGTATCCACTGATATAATAAATTGAAATGACAGGGCAAAAAGTAAATACATATATATCTATGTACTGTATAGTATTGTATAGTATATATATATATAGATAATATATAAAAAGAAAATAACATTTGCAAGAATTTAAATACAAATATAAATGCTGTAATATCCAGCACTAATACCAGGGTCTATAGGTGACCACTGTTATATACAGTATTTATAATATAATTATTGTCAGGGTCTATATGTGACAACTGTCATATATAATAATATATATAATGAATTTAAAGACAGTGCAAGAATTTGAAATATACATATAAATATAAGCTGTATTATCAGCAATATTTATTAATAATAATCATAGTATAAATATAACATATAAATAATATGTTATTATATATAGTATACATATTTTATATAACTATATATTATATATAAATATATGTAGACATATATTTATATATACTATATATAGATATATATATATATATATAGGAAACAGAAATAAATGCATATAATATACTATATATAAATATATATATATATAAATATATATTTACATAATATGTAAATATATATATAGTAGATATTTATACTTAATATACATATATATAAGTATATAAATATACATAGATATGTATATTTACATATAATTTATACAATAATAATCATATACATTATACATATATATACATATATATATAATAATACATATATATAAATATATGTAGATATAAGTATATACATAATTTATACATATATTAAATACATATATATATAATAATATATCTACAGTATACTGTATATATACAGTATAATTAATATAATATATTTTATTATATATAAAACATATATATATATATGTAATTATACACATATATATATACATATATATATATATATATATGTACATACATACATAATAATATACATAAATCCATGTATATACAGGTATTTATAACTGAGGAAGGGTGACAGGGGGTCCACGGCGGGTCGACGGCGGGAGGACGGCGGCGGAGTCGTCGTCGGCCGGCCGGAAAGTCGCCTGCAGCAGCAGCTGCAGTAGGCAACAGCAGCAGCAACAGCAACTTGCGGCAGCTGCAGCGCCGCGTGCGGTGGCGGGGGCGGCGGTGCAGGCGGTCAGGGCGGAGGAGGAAGGGCCGGCGAACAGTTCGGGGTGGGTGGCGGTGGTCGGAGGCGGTGGAGGCGGTGTCTAGGGAGGTCGGTAGGTGGCTCGAGCAGTGGGCAGGGAGAGGCGGTGGTGGCGCTGCGGGGGTGATGGCGGAGGCTGTGGTGGTCGTGGAGGGACGGGGCGGTGATGGCTGGATAGAGGGAGTCACGGCGGAGCGGATGGGGGTGGTGGCGGAGGTCCACGGTGGCGGGTGGTGGCGGAGGAGGACGTCGGGTGGTCGGAGGCTGCTGTGGCAGTGTTGGGGGGTCGGGTCTGTGGCCGTTGCTGGAGGCGGAGGCGGCGGCCGACGGGTGGTGGCAGTGGTCGGAGGGAAGGGGAGGGATGTGGCGAAGTGGTCGGCGGCGGTACGGTGGCCGGAGGGTGGTCGGAGGGGCGGTGGTGTGTGGTCGGGAATGAGGCTGGATAGGGTTTAAATAGGATTAGGGTTTAGGATATAAATGGTATTAGCTTAATTGTTTAGGGTAGATTAGTAATTTCATTAATTAAATATCTAATTCAGATATTTATGGATAATAATCTGATATTTTGTGGGTCCTACTCCACCTATTCACTAACCAATGAGGTAATGCCACCTCACATGGGAATTTTGCATAAAAACCCTTGACCTTTCATAAATTGCATAAAAGTCCAAAAATTGGAAAATTGCGCAATTATAAAATTTGTCTGAAAATCACCTGGTTCTAAAAATTACCAAAATTCACAGAATTGAGGAGAATTGCTGGGGAGAATGTTTTGAACTGTGTGGGGTGAGTCTGGGCAGATGCAGGGTCTGATTTCTTAGGTGATACGGGTCTCCGTATTTATTATTTAATAAATACTGCGCACGGTGTTCACTAATTATTTAAGGGCAGTTAGGGTCATAATTTTTCTACGGTGTCAATACGATAATTGTAATACAATTAGTGTAGAATATTATCGTATTTTTGGTTGGGCAAAACAGGTGCCTACTGGTCCTCAAATCTTTAGGGTACAGAGGTGGGTAAAGAGCAGGAAATTAAATAGGGATTAAATACGTACGTTTGTAACGATATTTGTGCGACTAAAACGAAGCACAAAACGAGGTTTCTGGGAGTTGCTAAAAATACGGAAAATGTAGTCTATCAAGTCTAGGGCAGGGATGTGAAATTAGATTAGGGTTAACAGCTAGTGTGAGGCCCTAATTAATTGTGTAATGAACAGGTGCACAATCAATAGAATATATAGTAAATAAATTTTTAAAAAGTTGCACTAATTCTAATTAATTATAAATAATATTAAAATACTAAAATCTGGTCGAGGGAGTTTACATCTTGACTCTCTTCGATTGATTGTGTGTATCATCCTTGCATTTAATTTTTGTATTCAATTATTGATATATTACAAACAATAAATATATCAAATTAAGTTAGCACGATGAAGAATATCTACCTACCTCTACCTAAAAGTATGTATTGCATTAGCAAATATACATAAAGTTTTTTTTGTTAACAAATTAATAACCTATGCTAATTAATATATATTATGCAACGAATGATCTTAATTTAGAGAGATCAAACGGTATTTGCATTTGTACAAAGTCCGACAATCAATAAAGTACATATGTACTCCAGGTCAATTAATACACTACATATGTATTCCATACATTGTTAAACAAGAATCAAATCATATTCATGTATACTTACAAAAAAAAAAAAAAGGTATACTTTCATTTTCTTAAATTTGATTCTGAAAGAAATTTGGCAAGTTTCCTAATCCTGTATTATGTATTACTTAACTGAGTATCTAAGTTTGGCAAAGTAATCTTCTGTTAGGATTAGAGCATCCACAGTGGGAACAATTCAAATACATACTTCAAATTATTAAAAATTGTATAAATTACTACTTTTTTAGTGTCCCCATAATATTGGTACACAATGGTACACTCCAAATTATTCTTTTCTTTTCTTTTCCTCTTTTTTTTTTCTTTCCTATTTTGTAAGATTTTTTTTCTTTTTCTTTTTCTTTTTCTTTTTCTTGTTTGGTTACTTTTAGTGGGTCCAACAATTAATATAGAGGAGTTAGGACACGCTCCAAATCTAAAATATTATATAGCTTTTTAGTAATTTTTAAGTATGTACAAGTATCCACTTACAACTTTCAAGTGCTACAAAATTTAATTAAAGTCAGAATATAGTGTGGATGCTTTTAGCACTAAATGATTCTTTTCTTGGAAGGATTGGGAGTCCTGTATAGGGAAATCACCTCCCATATTTTAATTATTTCTCTAAGTTTCTTGGTTCTCCTCAACCTATAAAATCTCTTACTAGTGCAACTCTAAGTAGGATTCCAGTGATGTGATAGTTTGTAATCAGACATTTTTTAAACTTAATTTTTCATATAAGTTAATTATTATTTTCTTAAAAAGTTAGGGTTTTATCTCTACTTCATGTTTGTGTTATAGTTGAGTATCAACCCTGGCTTATTGGCAATTTGTGTACCGTCCGCAGAATGATGTTTGCTGCCGGTCTCCAAGTGCTCTCTCTAATCTTTGATTTCCCGCTATTCTTTGCTACTTTAATTAGACTTCCATGTGGGGCAAAACACTTTTTAAGTTTGGTTCCGTAAAGACTAGACGAAGTAGAACGAAGTAAAAAAAAAAAATTAAAAACTAACATTTTGCGTACGCACTGCAGGGAAGGGAAGTAGAACGAAATAAAAAATTCTCGTTTGGTTGTCTTGAAAAAGTGAAGATTGGAGGTAAAAAGAAAATCCTTAAAAAATTGTTAAGATGACAATAGTAAATCTTTTTTTTTGTTCGAGTGAAGAAGTGGTCCTCCAAACAAACCCGCGAAATAAAAATAAAAAAATTTCACTTCCGCGCTCCACTTCAGAAAAAAAATACTCCGATATCAAAACTACGATTCATGACAGACAAGATTCCATTTTCATGTCAAATCATTGTCTATAAATCCTCCAATCAAACACATGAAGTGACCAAAAATTCGAATTTCGCACTCCAAATTCGTGAAACAAACAGCCCCACAATTGTGGCAAATTTTGAACTAAACTTTCAAGAAAAGAAATATATTCTTCTTAGGAAAGCGTACACAAACACATGAAATATGTTAAATTCTATTAATGACAGCAGTTTTGGTCCTTTTGGAGAATGAAAAACATACAAGGAACATCCCAGATCTCTCGTCTTAAATACATTGTCAGGCTTTTACAAACTTATCTTAAATATAATTCCAACCAGATTGAAAACTTGATAAATTACATATTATAACAAACAAATATGATCATAGCGGGAATGTACCAACAAAGAAGAGAGAATCGCTGGAACTTTTTGTGCCGCAAATGGACGAAGCAGGTTGAGAGCTTGGTTTGAGAAAGCTTGCAGTTCAACCCCACCCTGAGTTTCTTCAAACCTATTTTGCTCAGGAAAATAGTGATCATGAGCTTAAAAAATATTCACGAGCCTTGTAATAGCTATCCAGGACTACGTTGTAAAGAGGATGAACTGGCTCCAAAAGGTTTGAGTAGGGACCCAGCACTGCCTTTGGCAAAGGAGGCACATCAGCATCCCCTGACCAGCTATACTGGCTTACTGAAAGACCGCTGAGGCAGTAACAAGAGTGATAGTGGTCTCTTTGCTTCCCAGGCTTGTCCCTAAGCCCTCCCTCCAATACCTGCAACAGTCGAATAGCTCATTTCTTATATATTCTTAAAATATATTCTCCTGTTACATGGACATGGATACGACACAAGATGGGAAGGACACGGAAACACCGACACGGCACCAATTTTGATGTGCTAGTGTATTTTGGAGTGTCCGGGTTGTGTCCAACATGTGTCTGTCATGACACTTGGGACCCTTATCAAACAAGAGAGATGGCCAGCCAAATAGTGCACATGACAAAAGCTTTCCGGTAACAAGTCAAAATGACTGTAGAATTCATACGATGGGCCTTTTTAACAAATTGAGAAGCTGAAAAGAAACTAGTTTCCTGGTTACACGGTTTGAATCATGCATCCAGGAAACAACATAAAATTCTCCTGGACTGTGTCTGGAAGGACACTGAGACAGAAAGAAATGCTGTACATATTGTGTCAACCTCTTCGTCTAAGACCCTTTTTTAATTTAGAAGAACTCCGAAAGTCCTCCTTGGTCGCATGAACTTAAAACTGCTGAACATGAAAGGTAGCTCCACATATCGGTTAAGGGCTCCTTTTGTGGAGCTTGTCCTTTTGTACTCCATAACTGATCCCATTTTGGGTAATCTATGGATGATGATAATTATGATGATGATGATGATTTTATCCACACATTTGTACAACTTACTTTAGCAATACCAAAATATCAGGCTTCTGAAGGTTCCGATGCAGTAAAGTTCCAAACACCTGGAGACTAGACACCATCTAAAGTGCCAAATAACACTGCTATGAGGCCCCGTTAGCCCGAAAACTGAAACACACTTGAATACATAAAGCATTAATGCTTAACAGAAGCTAGGAAGCACGAACACTCCAAAAATGTTGGCCATGTCATGTCGGATAACCTTTTGAGATGTTTTTTTTTTTACCATATGGAGATGGTTTAACAGGAAGGTAATTAAATCTTCTTTTCTCTACTGGACACATATTGGACACAATCCGGACACTCCAAAATAAACTAGGACGTGTTGTGTCCATGTCACCATGCACTGTCGTATCTGTGTCCTTAAAGCATATCGAGTAAAAAAATCATGTTTCTTTACCATGAAGAATTTGGATAAACGATACTTTTGACTGTTATTACAGTTGCTCTTGTTTGTTGTTATATATATATATATATATATATATATATATATATATATAAAAGATTACATGGAAGTTTAATTGTTTACAGAAATCCATAGACTCTACAACCACATAGAAAAGAGATGTCAGTAGGAATTGCCATGTATTCTTTTCGATTTTGTACCATAGAGACCCAACAAACCACCTTAACAGCTGTATCAAAAGGTTTGTGGTGAAGGAACATTAGTAAAACTTTTTTTTTAATTCCTAGGCTTCCATTGAACCTTGATAAGCCAGGACAGCCCACAAAAGAATGCAAGTAAAGACGGATGAGTTGTTTCCGTGCCTTCCTATAAAGAACTAATGATTCAAATGGTTCCTTCTAGGGACAGTCATATGGATACAAAAAATTGTCTTATTAAGGAAACAGGGCAACTTATTCATTGAACAAGGTAATGAGTTTTGATCTTCCATTGCCCCTAATGTTGAAACAAAACAAAAATAAAAAGGAGAAAGAAAATGGGCAAAGCAGTTATATATCTTCATATTTGTGTTCACAGATAAAGTTAAATATATTGAAAGGATGGGTGAGTAAGAAGCACACACACTCCAAACTGCATTCCGTGTCCGTGGCGTGTTCGGCACGCCACGGACACTCAGGAATACATTAGGACACACCAAATTATGTGCAGAGTCCGTGTCACCATGTCTGAAACATGTCGTGTAGAATCTGTATCCGTGCAACATAGATGGGTGAAAATGTTATACCTACATCTGTTAAACCAAATAGTCGTCATAATCCAGAAAAGGGCCAAAAGTAAAATTCTGGAGAAAAATGTCCTTTTTATTGCACTGGAAGTAGAGTGAATGTCGACGTAGAGCCAAGTACCTGGGAGCACAGAAGTATGTACTGTTGCAGGGCAATGCTATCGAATAGAGGACCCCATTTGATCTGCCTCTTTATGAAAGCAAAACCACAATCCAAAACATTTCCTGTATAACATGCACCGAGCTGTCAGCACAAAAAGCGCATAACATAATGATAAGTTCCTTTTATTACCTATTTAACTATTTTTAAATGTGTTAATTATATCAATTCGAGCAGTAAAAATGCCATAAATAACAAATCCTCGTTATAATGATAATAGGAATTTCTTCCAACTTAAGAAACCTAGTTTAAACAATTAAACTACTTAGAACAATTACGGCAACGGTCACCCCTTCATCAACTGTATATAGCCTAGTGCAGAAATACAACAGCTTGAAACTCTTAAAATGTGTCTCCAAGAAAAATATCTAAAGTTCATTTGTGATCTATCAGCATCCACTATAATATGAAATAAATCCAAATAAATCCAAACTATGCTTCATATGCTATCAGCAAACAGACATATGGATGTTACAAAATATTCAGTAAGCAGAACAAATTAGGAAGAAGATGACTCCTTTTCTTACAGGATCGGATGTCTACCTTCAATATTGTTGTTAGAACTCTCAACTTGGTCCAGGTCTCCAGTCAAATCAGCTGACATATAATTATGTGTCCTGCCTGTAGATCCATCAATTCTTGGTAACTTCAAATGCTTGTCAACGATTGGCAACAATCTTTGAACTAAAGCAAGAACTCCTCCCTGGTAATATATCAAAAGAGGGTAACATTTGCAAATCATCAATGAGCAAGACTTGCAAGGTTAGTAGAAAATTACTTGCCAAAATGAGTAGCAACCATCAACCAATTTATTTGTTCGTCCTTGAAATCCGCACTCCACTCCTTGACGGAAGGCCACCCAGTCCTAATTACAATGGCAGATATGACAAATCAAGGATAACAGGAAACTGATCAAAGTAGGTAAATGACATGCCACATCAAATTAGCATCTTTAAGACAAGGATTAGAAGCAAAAGTTAGCAAGTAAAGAAGTCTACAACATTGTGTTTGTTATTTTAGTCCTCTCATATCACGAAATAAGGTTGTGAAAAGCGATAGATGCTAGTCGGGCAGGCACCCGCCGACTAGTGCCTAGCCTGCCTAGATATAGGCGGTTCAAAAAAATCCAAAAAAACCTACTGAAAATTGCAAAGAAAAAGTCCCTAAAACCCAAAAACATGCATAGTCGGGCATCGGAAGAGGGGGGGCCTAGAGGGCGC
This sequence comes from Iris macrosiphon, assembly GCA_036927795.1. Classification (NCBI taxonomy): domain Eukaryota; kingdom Viridiplantae; phylum Streptophyta; class Magnoliopsida; order Asparagales; family Iridaceae; genus Iris; species Iris macrosiphon. The sequence goes on along the minus strand of JAYESA010000016.1, from coordinate 160,845,222 downwards.
CTAGGCGGGTACCGGACAGGCACCAAGCGGCCGTCTTTTAGAACACTCTCACGAAGCTTTGAAATTTATTGAGAATGTAGGTGTTTGGAGAAAGAAGTTAAAAGTATTATTTGAAATATGTCTCTTGTAATGGGCAGTTAAAACATTTGCAAGAAAAAAATATGAAACAGGAAAGCCATTTCAAGATATCCATAAGAAGTAGACTACAAGCAATACTAAGTCATCCTATCGTCATTTTTCCTACAAGCTTTATTTATATTCATGGTAGAGTTATAAAAGGTTCTCACAACCATATATGTTTATTACTAGAAGATGTATTACACTAGAGAAAATGAAAGAGAGGCAACTTGACTACATCCAAAATTTGCAATTTGTTTATTCATGTCACGTTGATAATCTTCAGTTGAACACCTGAATGATCTTCTGGTCACGTATCAATGCCCCAAAACAGCCATCCAGGTGTATATCATTGGAAAACATGCAATTTAAGTTGTTTAAAAAAAAAAAAACTGAAACTGCAAATGAACATAAGATCAAAACTAGGCAACAAAATAACCTTACAAGCATCCTGGAGATGTATAGAAAAACAAACTAGAAGCCTTCAGTTCCAACAAGCAAAAATAAAAAAGAAAGTGCAAGTGAAAGTAAAAGTAAAAGTAAAAGTAAAAGTAAAAGTAAAAGTAAAAGTCACTATAGCTAAATATGAGAGAAGAAAAAACACAAGAAAGGAAAGAATATTCTTACAATCAGTCTAGGCAAGTCCAACCTATCAACCTCGCCTATGAGAATCATTGTGGCCAACCCACAGAATGTGTAGCTTCATACAGCACAAAGAAAAGGTTGGGGGCAATGAGTTAGCATATAAATTAAGCAGGCCCTTATATCCATCATAGATACCGATTGTAACAAATAGAGAATCACAGGTGAAACATACCCACCATGAGCTTCAGAACCAGGTTCTCCAGCAATACCACCTTCATATGTCTGACATCTAGAACAAAAATATTTACACCCAACTTATCAGTTCCACTGACAAATCAAAAAAAATTACTCCTAAAAGACAAACACACACACCCAAAAGGTTAATCTGTGAGAACCTATGTTGCACTGACATGAATTGGACATGATACTAGACTTGGGAAAGCAGAGATGGCACCTTTATTGACGTGTCATAGTGTAAGTGTAGTGTCTAATATGTGTCCAAGCTCCGGCACAGCACGACGACCATAGCACAACACCTAATTTTAGAGTATCCATACTTCCCAAGTGAGAACCAAGCTCATCCCACTTCCTGTCATAGGTTTACTTAACGTCAATTCCTTTTGAGTTAAAAAATAAGTCAACACCTTATGAATACACCTTTAAAGTAGCATCTATGAACAGTAAAACGGTTCTCAGTGTACTCACACTCTAAGGCTCCGTTTGGAAGGATGGATGGAAAAGTGGAAGGAAAGAAAAAGAGAGATGGTATTCTTTTCATCTATATGGAAAGGAAAGACATTTCCCTTTGTGTTTGGCAGGATGGATGGAAAATGAAAGTGATGCACTTTCCTTTGTTTGGTATAGAAAGAAAAATGGAAGACAAAATATATATATATATATATATATATATATATATATATATATTACCAATTATATCCTCAACTAAATATATTTATTTACCATTTGACTTCATTAAACAATTTTTAAATAATACAATTACTATAGGGTATACTTGTAAATTAGTAAGCCTCCACTTTTCATTCCACTTTTTATTCCGCTTTTGGAGGGATTGTATTTATTAGGTTAGGAAGGAAAAGCAATCCCTCAACTTTTCCTTTCCTCCACTTTTCCCTCCTCCATTTTCCTTGTACCATTTCCTCCTACCAAACGGACACTAATGGAGATAGTATCCATATGAAAGGCTTGCAACTCATAAGTAAAATTTGGAATTTGTACATAACAATTGCTTCATAGTGCATAAGCATCATTAAGACTCAAATCCCTTCCATTCAAAGAAAGAGGTTTAACTGAACAAATGTTCAACTTATTGTGGCACCAAGGACATGATACACACATTCTATGGTCTACGTGGCATATGTACTAACCACCTCAGATGAGCTCATCTCATATTATCCTCAATTAGCACTTCCTCCAAATTTCCATGAACACTATTTCCTCACAGTATGTTTCAATGTATTTTCACTCATCCATCTAATCCTCATTTCAGTAGTCATTATTAGGCTGGTCTTATAGATGTCTTATAGAATTGAAAATCAAGGGTATCTACGATCAGAAATCACTATTATCCTCAATTGGCACCACCTCCAACTTTCCACATACAATACTCTTTCCTTATAGTATCTTTCAAATGTATTTCCACTCATCCATCATGAGCTCATTTCACTAGTCATTATTATGGCTAGTCTTACATATGTCTTATAGAATAGACTTTTTCAAAATCAAGGGTATCTACGATCAGAAACCACTCCACAAGAAATCCATTTCAATCAACCTACTTTAATTCTTAAGAATCCAGAAGCGAGAGCGGGGACGGGAGCGGAGGAGCGCGACTACTTAGAAGAATCTAAAGTCTGGAGCGTCATGGAAACGTGCACTAATAAAAAAATTATGTTTATTAATTATCGTTATCAATATTTATAGATATTTTAATATTTATTAGAATTTATAAAATTCAGTTCAAAGTTATAGAGAGATCATTCGCATGAGTAATCTTTAGTTTCTTATTACTTTGATGAACGTGTATTAAAAATTCTCCAACTTTTCCCCCAAAATTTGTCCTCTTTTAAAATTATGGTCATGTTATGGGAAACGTTCAGGTCATCGGGAAAACATACTCTCGTCGCAAAGAAAACGAGCTCCCGTCGTCAGTCAGGGAAACAAGCTCTCGTCGTAAGAACCGCTGAATCGAGATTCCTACTAAAATTCGTCAGCCTTCTAGGAGTTTCTGGCTTCTAAGCTTTAATTTCGTGATCATTATTCTCAAACTCTCCATCATGATGATTATTTGATCCTAAATAGTACAAATTATTGGTCTTACATGTCACTTGGGCACAATATGGCCGATTTCCTCAATCCTTCTCAATATTTCCTACACCTACATTTCATTTCTTATTGAATCTTCTTAATAACCAAAAAATAATAAAATTCAACAAAATTAACCACAATAAGATGTTATCAACAAGTCAAATGAAAAACAAGCTTAAACCAAAAATTTAGTCACATATACAAATAAGCCATCGTATCAACTTATTAGTTATTACAACCTACTCTTGGGAGATGTAAGAAACCTGAGAAGACTGAAAATCTTGTACGCAGAAGATAAACAACTACAGTTCAGAAAAGTTACATTGATGCACCAACCTCAAAACGTACTCTCCAACATCTTTCACGAGCTCATTATCTAAGATGTTCAAAATACTTGCAACCTAATTTAAAAAGGAAAAAAAAATTCAAATTTCCAAGCAGAGATGTCTGAAGAAAATAGTACTTGTTCAACATATCATGCCTAGGCCTTTTAACAGTGAACAAGCAAGGAGTCTTTATAACAAAATTGGTACAGAATACAGTGCATTTCCATTAATCAAAAAATATATGGAAAAACCGATAAAGTTAAAAGTGGAAAAAAGATAAACCATAAAGAAAACAACATGAGAATAAGGTTACCCTAGGAGGCTCCTCTCTTTATTTCATAGAAATTGCATACAATTAAATAATCTTGATTTTGGAGACGATTGAATTTATGCGTTCATGGTCTAGCTGTTTATTTCATGTTCCGTCATAAGCTAACATGTGATATATGATTTCAACCCCAGATTTCTGTAGCAGCATGTAATCTTATCTCGGTACAGTAAATGCTAGTAATATACAGAAGTAACATCCACAGACTCCACACACACATATTGGACCAATCACATCGAGCTAGGAGTTTCCTTGGGCAAATATAGACTGTTGATATTGGTCATCCAATCATGATCAGCATTGTTAGTCGTGATCTATACATCCTTGGTAGTATACAAATGAAAAATCAAGTGGTCAGGATATCTCCAACTCATGCATCAAGTAAAATCAGAGTGACAAATTTAACAGTGAGCTTGTAATGAGTTAAATCCATCCATCTGTAGCTTTAGTATCACTTGATGCATGGTTGTAAGTTGTAACTATTAAAGCCACCCATTTTTTTATTTGTATACAATCTAGGATGTATAGGTGACACAGTGCCGATCATCCATTTGGATGGGAATGATCGGCCAGTGTGCATTTCCTATATATATATATATATATATATATATATATATATATAGAGAGAGAGAGAGAGAGAGAGAGAGAGACTTTTTAGACTTTAATCAGCAATTGTTATAGTTATATTTATATTGGTGGAGAAAAGCATCATTGCCTTTTTAGATTTTAATCAACTATTCTGATTAATCAACAATCGTTCGCTGATACTACAAAAATTTCTTCTATGGTACAATTAATTACCTCCAGATCATTTGTTATCATGACTGTTATTCAGTTCACAACTTTTGAGTCAATTTGTATACTAGTGTGATATTGACATGTGTAACTCGTACTCGACAGCATTTTGCATTTAATACTATGATGCATGTTGGATGAGTCAAACTTGATTTCTCATATTCTCAACAAATCTTCCAGAGATGTATTGTTTCTATTGGTAATCCTATCTGCACACAGCCATTCAAGTTTGAGGTTCCCCTTTTTCTTTTAGCTAACACCTCGTTCAAGCTTTTGTGAGGCAAATTCAGATGCCTACTTAATAGATCTTTGCATGTACATAAAAGGCAACACAAAATCCTTATTATAATTCAGATGCCATTCAAGTTTGTTTCTATTGATAATGTCTTTCTAGAATATTTCTTTATTTCACTTCAATTTCTGGTTGATGGAAGTTCCAAATGTCATCTTCAAATGATAATGATATGGTCAATTACTATGGACTAGGAAGTTATGAAATTAACTGAATGGCAGTATGATTAATCATTGAGGTAAAGTTCCTCTGATACTCATTAACCTATTTCAGTAGAGTAGGGCCACCTTCTTGAATAATTAAGATAAATTCACTTGTTAGTTGTCACAGAAGGCACTCTAGCCCAGAAGTATCAGACATTCGGGTAGATTTATGATTTATCGTTTCTGTCAGACGTGTAACATGTTATACATTGATGCTTGCCTGGTACTTGGAGTAACTGAATTATCGTATGTTACTGCCAGCATGGTGGCTATTTTCCGCATATCGATGGATTAATTGCCTTTCAAGTATGTCGTAACTAACTTAATACATAACCACCATTTGGTGTTTGAGGCCTGTTCTGTAGGAGAGGAGATTCAAATGGAAGTTTGCAGACTTTGACATGAGAAAAAGAATATTTAAGAAAGTGCCTATTGATGGAAAGATGTAATAGAAACCCTAATGATATTTTAAGCAAATTTATTTGACAATTGTGAGTGTAGAATGCAATTGCTGCCTTTTTGTAGCTTCTACATTTTACATTTTTTACATTTTACAAAATCACAAACTAAAACCTAAATTAGGTGTATTTTGGTTAAAGATTATAAAATCCCCTTATTCTGCATTACAGGTAATCGATAAGGGAGCACAACTCTTGGAAGTAGATAGGTTAACCATGATAATGAGCATCCAACTTTATTGAGCATTACACCGATTAAGAGTTGATCCAGGATGCAGGTGCATTTGTTTTCTGGACTTGCTGATAACATTGCTAAATCAATGAGCCAAATTAGTTTAACCAATTCATCTGATTTTAGATGTCTTGAAGCATTAGTCAATATTACAGCTTATTCAGTTGGCCACAAATTTCTTCTATTTCCAAATAGGAACTGGCCCAACTAAGAACCCCTTCGAGCTATTGTCAAATGGCATATAACAACAGAGAAGAGACCACTTGCTTGAAGAAAGGGCAGTTGAGACAATATAGTCATGTACCAATTGCTTTAAGAAAATGGGCGTGTGCCAGGTATACCAGTTGAGACTATGTACTGCACCCTATCAGCTATATATATATATATATATATATATATATATATATATATATATATAATTTAAAAGAAGAGAGATGAAGATCGATTACTGAAATAGCTTACAGAAACAGCAGTGTAGCATGCTCGAACATCAATTTCGCCTCCATCATGCATTCTGATAGATGGAAGAAAATGTTAAATTGTATTGTTGTTAGAAATACAGGGCAAAAGTCATCATTAAATAAGTAGTTACCAAGCTCGAATAGAAATACAAATTTGTAGCATACTTAAGTTGATTGATAATGTGGAAAAAAAAATAGATATAAAATGTAAATCTACATGTACTGCTAATATAAAAAGATGCTATATACAAATATCGCTCTTCTGCATCTATATGATATTTAGATTAAATCATCTTTATGTACCTACAGTGAACTTCTTGCACCGTACAAAACTTGGTTTTGGTGTGTCCCAGTGTAGTTTGAAGTGTATGTCTGATATGTGTTTGGCATGACATGGCACAGTCACTTGAACGATTTTCAATCCCCATCCTTCCTACTAGCTTGAAAGTGTTGGTATCACAAGGGTTAGAACTTGCTTACCTGGCTAGAACCTACTACTACAATATGATGTAGGAAACAAAATTATAACAACACATAGCAAAGACACTCAATAGACTCACCAATCGATTTGTCTACAGGATTAACAAAGTGGTAATTGCTTTCGTCTTCTGCTAGAAATAGAATTGTGATGAACATTTGAATAAATAAAAAGAGTAAAAGAAATTATCAAGTAAAGCCCTGACTGAGATAGTATCAGGACAGGAATGTGATTTCATTTGAAAAGACAAGGTTTAAACTGTATCTCAAAGGTGGCTAGAGTTTGCTTGGGTTAAGGATCTCACAGCAATGTAGAAATTGATCCATTAAAAACCTCTTAATTTGAGAATATTACTACAATTGATAAGTAATAACCAAGTGAGTGAGAAAATTGATCAAATGATCCTTAGATGTTATGTGTGTGCCCTTTTTTGTTTGACTAAATTCGATCAGTCTGTTATTGTAAGTATACTTGAAACTGGTTTCCATGCTCGGACAAACCTGAAGGCTCCTGACGAATCTTTCATTTGCAACAGAAACTTGCGCATTTTACCTCTGAACAATAAACACGTCAGTCAACTTAAGTACTTAAAATATAGTATGTGAAATACTAGCAAACAATCCGAAGTTTTAAATTTGTAACCTATTTATTGATGATAAAGCCCTTTGGCTTCCGAAAGTAATCAGTGAGTTCACTGCAGCATATGTTGTTGCAAGATGAGGCATCTGATATAAATAGCGAGACATGTCAAACAGGAAAATACTTCTTCTGGTACTAATGTCAAAACAGGAAAAAAAAAAAATGCCCACTTTCCAGTAACAAGTGTGAAAAGACATCCTAACAAATTGCCTATGAGTGGAACTGAAAAATTGACCATGAAATATTATACAGATCAAATGACACTCGGTTAATAGTCCCAGGATACAACCAGGATTGCCTCTCATTTAATAAAACATCAATTATAGCTATGGACATTCAGCTGTCTTCATACATATTTTATATAAATATGTGTGCACTAACTTTCATTCTCCACAATGGACACTACAACAGTCCAACTATTGTAAAGAGAATCGTATTCATTTGAACATATAAGCAAATGTAGATGTCTATAACTTCAAAACAACTTTGGACTATTTATCAAGTAATAGAAACTGGATAGTTGAATCCAGCAACTTCATCAATAAACTACTAATAAATTTTCAAAGATACAGTACATGTTCAGAAAGTACACATCATGACCAAGAGTGGATTCTCAAAATACATAGCATGCATGTTAAATGAATGGAACTTATGACAGGCAATTTACATTTCTGTAAGTGCATGTTTTGATCAAGGTTCGCAATATCAGTATCGGAATCCTCATCGAACCCTTCCTATGAGTATGAGGATAGGCGGTTTAGGATCGGAGTATCGGATTTTTTTGTATCAACGGTTTAGAAAAAATATTTTATACATTTAGGCATAATTTTAAGTATTCCATGTGTTGTTTCTTAGTAATTTTGGAATTGAATGATACTTTTGTTGTTTAGTTTATCTGCGATGGATAAGTTTTCTTCTTTTGTATGATTTTACAACCTTACTATGGTTTTACACCCTTGCTGATTGGTTTTTTCGTTCAAATTTCCTGGTTGATTGGTCTATTTCATTCAATTTTCTTCGCAGAATTGACAAAAAAGAGAACCCCAATGTCGGTATCGATCGGTATCGGTATCGGTCGACATCGGATCAGAACATGCCAAACCGTATCGGTAGCGGCTGTATCGGATCGGTATCGGCCGATACTGCAAACTATGGTTTTGATGAGGAATCTTCAAAATATTTTATTTTTGGTCAACCGAAGTTTCACCTCTGTAGTGCTACGGGATCATAGAACTTTAGAGAGAAATTCTAGTAAGAAGATAACATTCAATTTTTACATATCGGAATACATAAAAAACATTTATATCCAATAGTGAGATAGAATGGTGGCCCTACACGAAAGATAGGATAAGGATTGAGTAATTCTAGGAAGTTTGTGGTATCTCATAGAAGATAAGCTGAGGGGAAATCATTTGAGATGGTTTGTCCATGTGCAATAAAGACCAAAAGATGATACTGTTAGGAGGAGGATCGCATCGTAATTGAAAGAAGTGATAATAATACTAGCAGACTATGAGACCATGGTTTGAGGCTAAAAAAGGGCAGTTAATTTCTAATTTTACAGGGATGGCCCTTAATAGAGCTAGATGGAAGAAAAAGCTTCACCGATCAAGGATAAAGGCAGTGTTTAGTTTGTTTTGTTGCTATCTGTTAATAGAATCCTCAAATGAAAAGATCACAAGCAAAGTCATTGAGTTGCAAGTCACATGGTCACTTTAGTATGTTGCACTCACAAATATGAATGTTTGTTTGCAATTTTTGCCAAATGAAATAATGGCATATATATCACGTTGTTGTTTCCTAACTCAGTCAACCCATGGTCTCACAATATTTCGGGTCGCTGGCAAGTACGTACATGGGCCTTGATGTCCTCGTATTACACCAAGGCTTTATGCTGATTGTTGCAAACTAACAGAAATATATGTACTATAACTTGGGAGAGAGGTATTAATAACTAAAAGTATGATCGTTCCAAACAAGTAGAGTTAGATTTCAGCAACAATCATCATGTAATACAAGTATGCAATTTTATCAACAAATAACTACATACTATTGCCAGTAGATGGTGTTCCAGTCAGCGGGGGGTTAGTTGGGAGGTGCTAAAGGCTAACCACACGGTGGAGTTCAACAAAACTACATACTTTTGTATGGAAAAACATGTAAATTGGTGAATGCTTTTTCATCAGAACTTAGCAATTAGAATTGTGAAGAAATAGTCACATTTGGCGCTCTGCAAGTGTACAGTTGAGAATGAAGACCTGCTGGTAGATTTTTGTATTTATCGTATTAACATAATTACCTTACATCTTTCCATTTTAAAAAAAGCAATATCAAACAAGCACATTATGCCACTTCCACCCAATAAGATGAAAGGAAATTTTAAGGAGAAAACTATGAATTTAATCTAGATTGCCAGAGTGACCAGTGTAGGTTCACGCCTTCACGGAATTTAGACTTTCACCCTTGTTCAGGAATTGTATGTATACCAAGTCTATTAGTAATCGATTAACCTTTCACCTGTTCACATTTTAGTGTGTTATTCAAAAAAAAAAAAAAAAATTATGCATATAAAAAGCAATTTCATTACAAGAGTGGATGAAACTTTGGAAATGTTTAAAAACATCAGCAATTCCTAGTTAAAATGAAGTAAATCGAACATTGTAAAACACACCTGTCCAGGTCCACCACCATATCCACCATCCTTTCCCTGAAAACCACAAAGGCAACATACTTGGTTAAGAGCATACCAGTAAAATTTGTTTTGACAATCTGGTTTTCACACTCAGCTCCCTAAAACAGCAGATACTAGACAAGACAAATGATGTAGAGATCAAAAGTTGATGACAGTTGAGATTAAAAGCCAGCAAGTGGCTTCTGTAAAGTAAATTCATGGTTTCAAAAATAGAACTCTGTTAACCAAGGTATTAGGAGTTCATGATTCATTTAAGCCAAGGAGGTTCTTTACGCAAATGCAAATACCAATATGATACAGATACAAAGACGTGAAATTAGGATCTATATACGGCATTCACAGAAAAATTAGGTCAGTGTGAGGTGACTCTCTGTTTGTCTGTGAGAGAGAGAAGAGGTGCAGCAAACTCACATGAAACATCTCCATAAAGATATGTATGCTACCATGATTAATCTTTCTTTTTAACAGCTAAAATATCTGTCCAAAAAGAAGCCCCAAGCCATGGAGATTTACAACAAAAGACAAGCCTCATATTCTACATAAATAGATGAATAGATAAAAGTTAACAGGAAGGAGCACGAAAGCAGACAAATGCCTCCCCCCTTATTCTTGACTTCCTCCTATTTCTCTCGTCAGTCCTAACCCTAACCAAATTTTAACCCGAACCGAGGTGCATACACAGGAATTTTTCATTGTGGAGCAAAAATACATAAACTGAATTTTGTACAAATATAATGATAAATCATAAAGGTTGTTAAGATTCAAAATTATATTAAAACAACTTACAACGCTTACCAACTGCACATAGTAGCTTAATGTTTTATAGATTTTCTTAAACATGTTTTCATAAACAGTTCAACAATTTGCAATTAGAAAAGAAAATATTCGTCTCATCAAAATATCTGAAATCCGTACTTAGCAAGCACTTGGTTGGATATATGTACAATTTTTGGCTACCCCTAATATCCCCACCATTTCAATTTTCAATAAACTTCTGACCTACTCTCTCAAAGACAATAACTACCAACAAAGTAGCCATAATTTCTTGGAGAACAGTCAAAAGAGTAACATCTATAAAATTGAGAAGAAACATACGTAAAAGGATAAGTCACTAATGCTTTACCAAACAGATCATCAAATGAATGAGCTCTCTTACAATCCACACTTTCAACATTGTGATCATAAATGTTGCACATGATATATGCATATATATAGTTTGATCGTCACTTGGCATGGTGGCGATCTTGGTTCTTTCACCATGAAGGATATGGCTTCCATGTATACATTCTCTCGTAACATGGCGGTAAAGTTGTGTATATTAACCCTCACAATGTCATGCATTTGCAGAAGCCTCATGGCAGTGGGACACCCTTTATTCTTGAAAAAAAAAAGCCAATCTCATTCTAAAACACCTAGTAACACAAGGCAGTGTTACTCATGCAACTCGTGAAAATAATACTAAATTCAAAATTGGGGGATTGCATAATAGCAAAATCCAAGTCTTATTTTAGAAAAGCCCATAACTCGGGTCTGTATCATTCATATTTCATACACCTCATTTTCTAGCCAGAATCCATATATGAGCATCTTATGTAGGTTCATCTAGATTAAAGTTCTGATTCTAACTTATACAGTCATAATCCATATACCACCAGAAGATATTACCATAGTCCATTTTAAATTTATAATTCTCAACTTATTCACAGCATCATAGTATCAATGCGGAGATATTCAGCAGTAACTGGCATGCAGTGTCAGCCTTATTCTCTTTCTATAGCCAAAAAAAAAAATTTAGTGTTTGCTTTGTTCTAGAGAAATATGTTGTCATTATCGTGTTACACCATTCTCCACAAACTAGGATCAGCTGCGGATAAAGTATAAACACATGATACAAGACCATAAGGGCACATTGGCCGTTTTCATCAAATTTGAGCTTATAAATGTAATCGTATTCTAGAAATTCGATACATCATCAAATTGGTGTTGGCTTTGCTTTAGCAAAAGCTCAAGCTCCTTCTTTTCTTTAGTCCAACATCGGATGGGCCAAACCCTTCTTGTGTACATATATTAGTTTCTCTTCTTTGCTCTCTTAAAGTTGTTGTGTGGGGAACCCTTTGGGCCACACGCGCGTGCCGCCGCCCGGCCCGGCCCGGCCCGGCTCGGCTCGGTTCGGCGCGCGTAACGGGTGCGGGTACGCGCCCACATCTGCGGGCGCCGAATGCCGATTCGATTTCCTCTTCGGGTTCGGGCTGGGACCCTAAAATTCTTTTTGCTCCTCTTCAATTTTTTCATTTAATTTTCTGAACGTTGAAAAATTATTTTTGTCCGTTACTAATTGTTTTTTAACCGTTAATAACTTTTGTGTCCAGATTCATTCCTCTGTGACTGTGTAACGGCTGAATTAATAGAAAATTAATTCAGACCGTTACATAGTGTATGGATTATTATATATATGAGTGGTTCTCTTTGTGAAGGTCATCAGAAAAATTCTTTCCTCCAAACAATTGCTGCCAACATTCTGTCCAATCTTCGTCATTTCAATCGTCTCCAAGCTCTGGGCAGAGCTAAGTACTGGTCGTTCTCTCCGAGTCGTGTGCGACTACGAGAGACCGGTAGTGCGGGGGTTTTACCACTAGGAGCTTTGGGAAACGTCTGCACACAGATCCCGAATCAACTCTTAGGGCAGTGCTTCGTGCACGACTTCCCCAGAGGCCGGTAACATCAGTCTATTTTATTTTTATTTTTATTTTATTCACAAAGTTTTCAATAAGAAAACGATAATTATTCTAACAATTGGAATCTGCCAAGAATGTCCATTACATTATTCGACACTCAGAAGACGCCTTAGAAATATCGGCTAAATGACCTGTTTCAACCGAAAGTCGATTATTATTTTCTAGAAAAATATTAAACTAATAGATGGAATAACAGATTCCAACTTACAGTGGCATAATAAAATGAAGTTAGTTTAGCTAATTAAATCTCAAATAGCATCATGCTCAGTGACAGCATCAGAAAAAAAAACAAAAAGTGGGTCATAGAATAGAGTTTTTAATTCTATTATATACCAGGTGCAACCTCTTGCCAATAAGAAGCTTAAGAACAAATATGCACCTCACAACGAAGTAAGAAGTCCACCGTATCCTTCTCAAAATCCATGTCAAATGGCTCTCCTAATAATGCAATTGAGTGAAGGATCCAATAACACAGCCAAGGCCGACTGCAATATAAGATACATATTTAACGATACAAACACAGAGAAAACAGTACTCCCTAGTGTAATGTAATTAAACAAGATGCCTTGCAATAGAAAACACAACTTGATGTAATCTAAACTTACTTCGCATCTAGAACATGGTAATTTGGGCCAAGTATCCTGAGCCCTCTTATTAAAAACTCAATGTGTTTATCACGCCATAGCTCCATCCTGGAAATAACTATTGAATTTAAGAAGCTTGACATGAATTTACATATTCAAAATCTGATGCAGCATTTAGAAAATTATAGATGACAGAAAACATATCAGTATAGAGAGAAAGAAAAAGCTAATGTGATAAACTTTTTTGTTGATTAATTGTGAGATTAACTGAAGAAAAAAAACTTATACAAGGAACTTCAATTTCAAAGGGTTCACATGTTTGGGAGACGAGCAAAGTTTCAAAACAGCTGGAAATTTGAGAACAAAAACTATTTGTGCTTTTTAGCCTAGTTGACATCATTTTCTCACACAGTTCTCTTGGCTGCCAGATATATAAAATTTATATGGAGGAAGTAGGCTTCTGTTATATTCTCTTCACTTAGATACACCTGTTATGTAAACTCACTGGAGGTGGTTTGCGTATGGCTTTTTCAACACACTGTTGTATATTTCTCTCGCTCAGTTGTTAACTAACTACTAAAAGTTAGTAGCATAGGTCAATGAAATTAGACTGGGTATATAAGAAGCTAACTAGAAACAGCTAATAATAACCCCTCGATTTCCATCCAAATCTAAGATGAAAAATCCATTTCGATATAGCTTCAATCTTTTTTCCTTGAAACACCACAAAGACCATAACTTTTCAAGAAGAAGAAGAAGAAGAAGGAAGAAACGCATTTGGATATATGGAAACTCTAAACCATGTGTGAATAAAAATAAATGACATTTGACAGAAGAGATAAATGAAATTAGGACCTAAGAAAGAAGTAGGTTTTCGGCAATTGACAATAATAGCAATCTCCCTCAAAATTCTCATCCAAATCAAAGATTCCCACTATTCCTTCCAAACCTTACAAAGATCTCAATTTTTTTAATGTTTTCTCAGCAAATTACCCAAATTTCAGAACTTGAAATCAAATCGAAATCATTTTCTCCTCTAGGTTTGACAGCCAGGAAATCTAAGCTAGTCTTTCAACAAAAAATAACCAAATTTGCGCTACTGAAGAGGGTTACGAAGTGAAGCTAGGGTTAGGGTTTCTTACATGATCGACCGGGTGTTGGGGGAGACGCCATTGAGGAGCCGATAGATGTCGGCGACCTTCTCCTCCACTTTCAGCTGCTCCAGCTGAGTGACGGTCAGTCTCTTCTCTGAGCAATGATGGGAGGAAGAGGACGAAGTAGAAGACTCCATGCCTTCAAAAAGAGAGAGAGAGAGAGAGAGAGAGAGAGAGAGAGAGAGAGAGAGAGGTAGCTACTTTCCCTTTGCTCCTTCCCTGCCCTTGACCCCTCTTTATAGGTTAGGGTTCAGGGTGTACCGGTAACTGATAAGAAACCCGGTTTGCTTCTGGAGTGGTATTAATGAGGTTGTGAACTGAGTTTTTGAACTCGAGTGTTGTATGCTGCTGCTGTTGCAAGGAAAAAACCAACTTCCTTCGTTTACTTTAGTCCCACATCGGTTGGAAAATTAACCTTAGTGTGCTTTTATTATTTGGGTGGTCCGTACTTACCTCTAGCGCTAGCTACCGTTGTCCCGATTTGGCTCTCACATTAGTTGACGCTGGATGCCCCAAATTCCATTTTCCTTTTTCGGGTTGGTTGCGGGGAAACCCTAACTCATTTTCTTTAAACCCAACGAAATTATCATCCATGTTTTTACGCGAAATTACCATCCATGTTATTACGAGAGTAGCTCTTCTTTTGATGGTAGCTGAGAATTATGGTGCTCATTTTTTCTAAATGATCATGACTCATATTTCGTTTATCCTTATTATTATTGGAGTTCCGGTTTTCTTGAAGATTACAACCAAACAACATAAGTTGAGAAAAAATTCGGAACTAGCAATGAATAATGCAAAATTGCACTTCCAAGAAACGGCCTAAGTTCGGGTCACGACTTCCTCAAAGACAGGTAACTCTAAAAAAAAATTATTTTGTTTACAGAAATCAAAGTAAAATGTTTAACATAGAACCTTAAAATAGACTCAGTAGACAAACAAATTTAAGCTCAAGCTTAGATGTATCCAGCTCGCTAAGTTTGCAAATTTAAGTCCAAGCTTAGAAGCATTCGGCTCCTTAAGTTCTCAAGCCAGTCTATTTCTTTTATATATATATATATATATATATATATATATATATATATGTTCATAAACACTTTCAATTTAATATTAAGCTTGCATATCTTTAAATTTAATATCAAGTTTGTATAGCTATATTTTTTTTATTTTGATTTGTGACAACTCACGACCTCATACAAGCTAAATTTAAGTTTAAACTTGTCTACCATTCAAGCATAGTATACCCTCTAAAACTAAATAAGTCGTTCATGAGCGAGTTTCAGTGGGGGCTGACCTTAAATTTTAGGCTGTAGCTCAAGTACTTGACCTTTGAGAACACGAGTAGAGCATGGTTGAAGATAATTTGGTTAGATTTGAAAAAATTTAGATGAAAATTTTGACGAAACGACAAGGGTAATTGATGAAAAAAGAAGAAGTATATTGATTAATGTGCAACACGAAAACAGATTATTGGAATTTAATCCTGAACACACCCTGCCACTAAACCTGCCAACAGTGGTTAACATGAGAAAAAATATATTGATAAACCTGAACTAAAACTCGGATAACATACGAGATTCATTTACCCTACATTACAACACTCACGTAATATTTATTACATCCCCAAATGCAATATTTAATCCTGAACACATCCTGCCACTAAACATCTCTGTTAACATGCATATTACCAAGATTTCCTCGAACCATCCTTGTCTATGTTTCAAACAAATTCGAACTAGGATTAAATAAAGCTTGTGCAATCTTAGACATCTTAGACCTTTCACAGAAATGTAGTTTAGAAAACAAGGTAAACTGGTAAAAAAAAACCAATGAGAAGATCGATATCAGCTTGAGTTGTCACTATTCTGTTTAAGAAACTGAAGATCCTTCATCTGCCTCTGCACAGCTTCTTTGGACAAAGCTTTTGGCTCTGGATAACTTGCTGCTCTCTCACCGTCAGCTACCTGCTTTGCCATGGTAGTCACTATCCTATCTATCTCAGACTTGTCAACCGAAGGAAAAACGGCACCAAGCATGATATTGAGTAGCCTCACGTCCTCTTCTTCGATAGGATCTCTACCAAAGCAACAGATGTGTATACCCTCCATAGCTTTCTCAACTCGCAAAGTCATGGGAATTTCCGGGGTTGAGGCCCTCAGCTTTGCTCGTTTCTGCACATTAAGTTTCGCTGCATATCAATTTTTTTTTCACTGCATATATATATATATATATATATATATATATATATATATATATATATATATATAGGGTTATTTACACTAACTACCCTTATATTTTTGGTTTATAACACAAAATTACACTGACCACCCCTACTTTTTTAGTTTATTACTAGTTTATTACACGGGGTACCTTTACTTTAAGATAAAAATAAAAAGTTATAACACTAACTACTCCTATTTTTATTTTTTTTTCTAAAAGGAGAGGTGGTCAGTGTAATTTGTTTAAAAGCAGGGGTACTCCGTGCAATAAACCAAAAACATAGGGGTAGTTGGTGTAAGAAACCATATATATATATATATATATATATATATATATATATATATATATATATATATTATTACGATGAACAGAAAATTAAACTGGCGTAGAAAAAAGACTCATTACAGGACATTGTAGAAAATGTATAAAATGAAGAGAGAAATAAAATTTGTTTAGAATGTTTAAGTGAAATAAATGAACTTTAAGAGTTGCTGTGAGGCATTTTATTATAATTGGAGGTTGGCTATGACCATAAAACTATACGCTCCACATTTTAAGCCAAAATTGTTGTTGACTCCGAATACCGATATTCATTCCACTCCATTGCAGCCATTTATTACTATAAAGGCATTGGACTCTGGATGTCAATGTGACAATCTTAGATGAATTTACAGGAGTCCTCAACCACACTACGGGAGTCAGTCATGCGAAACCAAATCCAAATGTTCTTCTCCAGAGTTTCAGGTTTCAAAATGATTTCATATCAGAAACTAAAACTGGTTTTACAAACATCTTTGGCAAGAAATGATCAGGAGTGCAAGGATCCAAAGTAGAAGCAAACAACAAAGGGATGTCTTATATTTGTGGTCTTTATCATTCAGGGTACAGAGCATGATTGCTAATTTACTTCTCATTGGAGTCTATTTTTAGAATGATGCCATAGATCTCAAGGAAGAAGCTTAACATGTTACCCACAAAGGGCAGTGGTGTATATACAAAGTAGGTGTTGGATGTGTTGCCCAAGTGATTCAACAGGAGGGAATTTTTTAGTCTCATATCGGATAGGAGAGGGCACTCTCCTTTGTATAAAGTGCTTAACTTACTTTTGTGGGTAAGTGAGTTTTGTGGGGGATGGGCTCAAGCCCATGCTACTCGTGAGTGGGTGTGTGGTTTAATGCGCATTTTTGACGCGTTTTATAGTCGCGCACTTAGTACTTTGCAAGCTTGCGCACCGCGGATCGGACTAAGACTATAAATGATATTTCTCTCTTTTAATTTTCTTGTTTGTACTGCGGGTCTGGTTGCGCCGCTGTGCGGTTCTGTTTGCGCCGCGGGGTGTTCTGTTGCGAGTTGCTGGTTGAACCATAGAGCAGTTTTCGCGCAGAGAGGTTCCTAGTCTTCCGCGGGTTCTTGGTCTTCCGCTACCACGATTCCCACGTAATTTTGTTACATAATTAGTGGGGTGGTTACGGGATCTATGTTGGTTACGGAATATGGGTTATAAAACAGATTTCTCTGCTCTTCGTCTTCTGACTGAGAAGAACCTCATAAAGGAGATAGAACTCGAAAACCCACAAGCACCAAAACTTCTTTCCTCCATTCATCTTCTCCATCAGGTAATGCTAATGATCGGTCTCTGGATTCGTCACTGGGTTCACGGTGTCGGAGGTCACTTGGATTCGTTGTATCTCAGGAGTAGATCATCATATCCCCGATGCATTGTTCGTGGGGGCAAATCTATTCTAAGGACAGAGTTTGTAACGTCTCTTGAATCCCCAATACTCTCTAATTCTTTATTTGCTAGTTTTTTATTGTTTTCTTTTTGCAATTTAGGAATAATAGATCCAACAGAAGGCACATTGACATTCTAAACTATTCAGGGTCTGCCCAAAATTCTTAGATTCTAGAGTCATTCGAAAACAATAAGATGAAATCTTTCTAAGGGGCAATATAAAATATAATATGTTTCAAGTTTCACATGAGAGCAAATAGGCATTGGTCATTCTCGGGTTTGGTAACCTAGCTGAAATGTCGGCCTTAGCCAACAGGTGGAAAATTTTAAAAACAAAATCCTAAACAGACATCTTATCAGTAACCGTCATCCTAAGGTGTCATTTGGATACTGGAACTGGGGTGAGGAATTACCTTCTAATTCCTGCTATGCCAAACATAATTCCTCAATTCCGGTCAGAAACCTTCCTAATTCCTAGTCTTTTTCTACTTCCTGCTAATTCCTAGCAGAGTGGAATTGGGGAATTATAGAGGAAGAGCATTGGAATTAGAACCACAATTCCTGTGTCAAAATAGTAGATGACAGGAAGTAATGGAGGAACACGGATGAATTAGCTAATTCTCTCAACTCCCTGTTCCATATCCACATGGAGCCTACAAGTTTAAAAGGATACAATTAGATGGTGAAAATGAACAACAGAGAATTCTTAATATACTTGTAAAATAGTTAATTGCTGAAAATGCAGTCATGACAAGGGAATCTTCAAGCGACAAGGTCAATTTCACAAGGTGAAGTCATCTTCTGGATCACCTATTGCTTGGGTGTTGCCTAGTTAAAGGTGACATGAATAAGGGCTCTGCTAGTTAGGGATGTGGCATATCTATTGGCCGAAAGATATAACTACCAATAGATTTATGTACTACTAATTGAAGTCGAGCTGATATGGCAAGTAAAGACATGTTGCCTATTTAGAAGTGGCATGGCTATAACAGGGTAGGAACCAGGAAGTATAAGTGGGTTTTGTCCCAGATGCGGAAATTAAACAAAGGGATCAAAATAACAATATTCCCATATGAACTAACCTCCAGACATTGATGCATCAACATGAAGAACTTTAGTACTCACTAGCTCCTTGTTTCTTTGTCACTAAGTTTGGACTTCCAAACTATGAACACTCAATTTTTGATGGTGTAATTTGTAGAAGTATGAGTATCTAGTTTGGGGACCAAAACCCTTTATATAGAAAAATGAGCTTTCCATCATGAGAGCCTATCTTATTCCCATCAGACAATATACCATTCCCAACACAATCAGATTTATAATTTAAATCGAAGGATGTTTCTGAAAAATGAAAGGAATATCCAAATGGCACAAGTCTAGAAATTGAAATTAAGTTTCGTGAGAAACTTGGTACATAAAAGGTCCTTCGCAATTCTAAAATGAAACCACTATCTAAAGTTAAAAAACATATCCCTATGGCTTCCACATGAGAGCCTATCTTATTCCCAGATAAGATACTTTGCTCACTTCCCACTGGCTTCCTGAGGGTTTGCATACCCTGTAAGGAATTTGAAATATGGATTGAAGATCTAGAGTCATTCCATCATGTGTTCATATTTACATTAACCATATTAGATTCATAACACACAAATGAGGTAGGGTTACCTTTCTTCTCAAGCCAACTTTGAAATTTCAGACATTTCTTCTTCACGTATCCCTTCTTTTTACAGAAGAAACACTTATCGTCTTTCTTAATGTCAGCTTTGAGAGGAATTTGATGTTTTCATTTCTGACTGGCTTGAGATTTTTCTTTCTTTTGCGTTACCAGCATGGTACTTTCTCCTTGCTCCATCGCCAATCTTCCTTCCTCTAGAACACACATAGTCATCAATTCATTGATGGTCCATTTGTCCTTATGTGCGTTGTACGAGATTTTGAAAGGTCCATATTAAGGCAGAAGAGTGTTGAGGATAAAGTGCACCAAGAAGGAATCAGACATTTCCACCTCGAGCTTCTTGAGTTGAGCCACTATGTCATTTATTTGCATTATGTATTCGCGTACACCTTTTATACCGGTGAGTTTTAAGGTCGTGAATTTCATAATTATGGTGCTTGCTAGGGCTTTATCCGAAGTGACAAATTGCTAGTCAATAGCCTTTAGCAGTTCACGGACATTCTCGTATTGCTCGATTGAACCACGTATACCAGCACTAACTTTAGTCTTAATGTACATTACGCTGAGACGATTGGATTTCTTCCAACGTTCATACAACAGAACTTGAGCAGGTATGCTGGTATCAGTGATATTAGGTGGTTCATCTTTCTTAATAGCATAGTCTATGTCCATGCACCCTAATTGAAGGAGAACTCTCTCCTTCCAAATCTTAAAGTTATCTCCCCTAAGTTCGGGAACCTCACAGTGAATATCAGAGATATTGGGTAAAACTGCACAAAAGATCACAAGTTTATTAATATATGAGACTTTTAAAAGAATTCATGCTTTACCAATGTAAAACATGCATTAAAAATGAATCTAATTTCCATTAAAATTTGCATGTGGACTAAATCTCTAATTCAATCAGATCATATTAATTTTATTTTATAATAAAACTATTAAATTAATTCTTCCTAACTCCTGTGGGTAAATCAAGAAGAACTAATTTTAATATTTTATCCTAATTAATTGTATAAACATAATAAAATTTATGTGGGGTAAGATCATTATATTCATATAATTAATTACAATTAATGTCCATTATCTGATCCCAGTCCACTTCATATATAAATTTAAATAATTAAAGATGTTGTGCCTACTCCCTAATTATTTAAAATTATATGATTTAGTAGATTTACTAGACATTCAAATTCTTTATTTTAGGCTCTACTAAAATGCCTAAAACAATTATGCATTAACATAATAGGCAATCACTACATATTATGCTATCTTATGCCAACTAATAAAATCTTTATGAATTATTCATAACTTCATGGTTCGGCCTAAATAATTATTTTAATTAAATAGTGAAAATTTATGAATCTTAATGTGCTGAACAATTTTAACTGAAACTATATGTTAAAATTATAATTGAGATTTATTTAGCACAATTTAGAAAATATTCCATACAAATAAAGCTATAAATTTACATGTATAATAACTTAAATAAATTACACCAACATAATATTTGCATGACAAATTAAATATAGACATACAAATTGGCACAATTTAAACATACTTGCATATATAAATTAAATATAAGAAACATGCAATAAATCAACATAATTAATTCTTACCGCTTATTAACGATTTTATTGCATTTTATAATTATAATAAGCATAAATAATTCTTCAAAACAAAATAACCCTTTTCCGGCCATAAAACTATATCCCATCTTAATGTCATGAGATAGGATTTAACAGTGTTATCCTAACTTGGGTTTCATCATATAAGATAGCAATTGGCTTTTAGACAGTAACACTACTTTCTGAGTTGGTTTCAATATCATCTATCTTATTTTATAGCCAGATGATCTAAAGGAACACATTATAAGCTTATGTCTCCCTATTAAACAACCAACTCAAAATTGATATTCTAGCCGACAATTGCTACTCGACACCTTTACAAGGATGCATTAAAAAAAAATCAACTCAAACCTGAGTTGAATTCATACATGAAGAAAGAATAACCGAGAGCATTTCTTTAATTTAAAAACATCAAGACAAAGGTATATATAAGATAGTGGTTATGATCCCAGATGCGAAAATTAAACAAAGGGATCAAAATAACAATATTCCCATATGAACTAACCTCCAGCCATTGATGCTTCAACAGGGAGAACTTTAGTACTCACTAGCTCCTTGTTTCTTTCTCACTGAGTTTGGACTTCCAAACTACGAACACTCAATTTTTGATGGTGTAATATGTAGAAGTCTGAGTATCTAGTTTGGGGACCAAAATCTTTTATATAGAAAAATGAGCTTTCCATTATGCTCTTGTTCATAATGTTGCCACTCCACAAAAAGTGATGATAATTGGTAACTTCCACTTAGGAATATGAAGAGTTGGTAACTTTCCTTAGGAATATGTAGAGTTGGTAACTTCCCTTAGGAATAGGAAGAGTTGGAGCAAAAGCTATGAGCCATAAACTAAGGAAATAATTGTGATCAATCCAACGGTTACTAACAGGGGGTGCTTCAAAATAGTTCCGCCCCTGGGCTATAATATGGTTTCAATATTTGATATGTGCTGGTACAGGATAAAGTGTAGGAAAAAGATGTTGTGCTAATGCAGGTATTTAGAATCATGATGGTGGAATGTAAAGGTATTTGTATGAAGCAAGTGTACCAAAAAAGAAAGGGGTTGTAGGACACTATTTATTTTTTGAGACAAAGGATGGGATCAAGGGGATCCCAGCCAAATCTTATTAAGAAATGACGTTAGGATCATCACCTAGGAAGCATGGATGCTTAAAAAGTCAATGTCCATGTCGCATTGCCGAACATGTATTGGACATGACATATATACTCTAAAATACACTAGGACATACCCAAATACGTTGTATCTGCGTTCCGTGTCTATTTCATGTCCTTTCGTATTTGTGTTTGTGCATCCTAGACCATCACCCTCTTGGTCATGTTGGTTATGAGAAGATTAAGTTAGGTTGCACAGACAAGATCACTCATTCATATATGGATCCAAAATATTCTGGGATACGATACATCATCGGTACGATTATATATAACATGATAAGATATCTATATACATATTTTATACGTTAGTTGTTAATAATATAGTATAATACATATATTTGTGTACGATTTGGACCGGCTAGAAACAGTTATACACAGCTGCACTGAATGTTACTTCTCATAACTATGTTTGGCATGACCACAACCATGCCAAATCACTCTCTACCATGTTTTGAATCCCTTTGAAGCGTAGATATGGACAAGGCATATCAGTGTGTCAAGGAACTATAGTCTCAGATACATTTAAGATACAGATAAGTATCTCCGGAGGGATATTTGTGCAACCTATAGATGGAGAATAAGAGGGAGAGATAGTAAGTGAAGGTATATAGTGAAGAGATTGTAAGAAAGTATGTTGTCAAAACAAAAAACAAGTTTAGTTGGAATCAATTAGTCGGGAACCTACACCCATTTTGTCCTTACTCATCTCGTGCCTTTGTTTACTGCAACTTCTGCCATGAGAAATTGCTGTAAACAAAGGAAATTATCTTAAGACCATCACCCAGTAAATGGAGAAAAAGGGGGAGATA
This sequence comes from Iris macrosiphon, assembly GCA_036927795.1. NCBI lineage: Eukaryota > Viridiplantae > Streptophyta > Magnoliopsida > Asparagales > Iridaceae > Iris > Iris macrosiphon. Next base: position 160,821,590 of record JAYESA010000016.1, on the reverse strand, counting down.
TAAAGTCAATCCTAAGATAACCTCTAAACCAGTCAGCTTCCCCTCGTGGTAGCTGGTCATAGCACTAATAGGAGAGGGAGTCGCGACATGAATATACAAATTTGGGGGTTTTAGACTTTGGGTCTCGAAAAGTTGTAAAATTTTCATTTTGGTCTCCACAATCAACTTAATTAGTATTTGGATCTTGAACCAACGGTTGACTCATCATTCATGTACACAGATGACGAAGTCACTCTAGTACACAGAAGAAATAAAATTATAGTAGGTATGGGCATCTACAATGAGGTAGATACAAGGATTCTTACAACAACACTTCTCAGTCAGTCGAGTCAACCGTTGGTCCAAGATCCAAATACTAATTAGGTCAATTATGGAGACCCAAATGCAAATTCCACAATTTATTCGAGACCCAAATTCTAAAAAACCCTACAAATTAATCTAAGGCAATTAATTAGGTGCTTGCAAATAATTAATTGTTAACTTACTGATCAACATTTCAAAAAATAGTTGAGTAGACAATGCTAGAGCAATGGTATCTTTACTAAGCATTGAGCTTATCAACCTATACCCAATCTAGTAGACTATTTAGACAATACTGTCCCTTCTAGTTAGGTTGACATAAAGAAGTTCCTCCTTCAATGTTCTTACATATGCTTAGCATTCTATCTTAAATCTATCATAACATATTTTTAAGGAAACTATTTTTTATATAGAATGGTAAGCTTCAATTATTAAATAAAAGCGAAAAAATCATCGTTAATAAATTGATAGGGCAGTGACCTCTCTTGCTGCATTCATCATCGAAAGACAATTCTCCTCTTCAAATTCGATATCATTGGAAATCCGAAGCCTAGCTACGCCTTCCAATATCTCTTCAGACTTCAGAAGACCAGCACCGACAGCAGCCAACCAACAGCACAGAAGAACGTACAACGGATCCCCAGCCTAACCACAAAAACAGGAAATTAAATATAAAGGAAAATAATCTTGACAGTACATAAATTTGTCATTCGATCGATATAAAAATGTCATTTTGTCCACTAATATGATCTATAAAAATATAAAGCAAGTGTATATACTGCAATAAGCCCACCTATCACCGAAACAAGTCTGGACCATCAAAGAAATGGACTAAGGAGGCGAGCAATTGAGCAAGAGGAGCAAGAGATTGGTCATTAGTTGCTTATTGTCAAAGTAGTTATTTATGATGGTGATGAAACAACTGGTATGTTGCCTGGACACACAGAAACTGTTGTCAACATAGACGACTACTTAGTGTACCTATCTGAAAATGTCTATATCGTGTATCTGTGTTTGTATTCGTGCGACATAGAGGAAGTGTCATGAGACAAGTTTGTAGCACCGCCGACACATGGAATTTGGAGGAACTTTAGCGGTGGGGTAGTTGTCGCTGGGAAGCATGATCAAAATGGTCGCACTGTCCGTGTCGGACACCTACTGGACGCTGACACAAACATTCCAAAATACACATTAGGCCGTCAGGCCGTGCTACGTTGCATGGATGTCCATATTCGTATAGTGTCCCTACACGTATTACAAAATACACACTAGGACACGCCATAAATGGTCTCGTGTCCATTCACCGTGTCGTGTCCGTGCAACATAGACGCAAACGCTGGCAAAAAGGAATGAGAAGAAGACGGACCCGGCCACGTCGGTCCTGGAATTCTACGAAGGCTCTGGAGTCGGAGACGGAGCACTTCTTGCCGACCCTCCGCCGGAACTCGGCGAAGTCGATGACGTCGCCACCGACCCCACCCTCGTCGCTGACGATGCGGGCGAAGAGCCCGAGCACGGGCAGGGACCCGATAACCTTGCTGGCTATGCTGGAGATGGAATTCGGGTTCCTCTCTATGTAGGCCCGGATCCGAAACCCGTTAGTAGTGCTCCTCCTCCTGGTAGTAGTAGCAGTAACAGTAGAAGGAAGTGCAGGAGGAAGTAGAGAGGAGGAGAGGTGCGGTTTTGGGAGAACTGTTACACTCCCCATGGCCGGGGTTAGTGCGTGGGTGAGGAGAGCCTTCGGCTTGTCTTATCCCTTTTTTTTCTGTTCTTCTTTTTCCTATTTCTTATTTTTCTCTTCTTCTTTATTCATCATTATTATTTTATAAAAAAATGTTTGGATGGCTTAGACATATACGACAAGAAACTTGTTAGAATAAAAATAGCAGAACAAAGAATAAAAGTATAATCACATAGTGGAAGACAAATGACTTATTTATACAATCTAATGAAGGTGTAATATTAATCTCTAATCAACGTTGGACTAAAAACAAAATGGGAATCCAACCCTTTAGTAACCCACGTTATAACACTCTCCCTTTGGATGACCACCATCTCTAAGTCTATTGTCTCGTAAAAACTTTGCCAAGAAAATACATTAGGACAAAACCTGTGCGAAAGAAAAAAGTACAATCTTTAGGATGACTTAGATAGGTATTGGATACGCTTAATGTTGCCTCATTAAAACCTTGTCAGGAAAAACCCAATGGAAAAAAAAAATCCATGACTAAAGAAAAAGAGTACAACGCGTTATAGTCAATACAAAATGTATCTTCCCCTGAAAACAGTCACTTATTAAGGGATATCGCACTTTAGGATACGTACGTAAATGAAGGTACATGAACATGGTAAGAACACAACAAAACTAACTTATTAAGGGATATCGCACTTTTTCTTAGTCCTAAAATATATAAATTTAGACAATTCTATGTAAAAAATGTTAAAATTTTGTTAGTCCTCACACGTGACCTGTATAAATGGCAGTCCTGACACACGATTGCAAAAAATTTGGCAGTCGAAGACTACATAAATTTTGGTATTCCTAAACAAGTCAAAATTTATGCAGTTCTGATTATGCACGAGATTCCATAAAATGGTACTAACGGAGTTACATGAAAGAAAATACAAGAGAGTCTAACAGTTGACTAAACGTCTTCCCTTCGAACCGGTTTAAGTCGGTAAACCAGTGCGACCGGCCGGCTGCCAATTAACGACAAGCTTCCATATAAGAGCCTGTTTGGTAACTAGATAACTAGAATTTGAATTTTGGTACAATTATAAATTTTCAAATCCAAATCTAAATCCATTGTTTGATAAACTATAATTTTATCATTGGATTTGGTTAAAATCAAAATCCATTGTTTGGATAGAAGAATAAATTTTACCACTGCAAGATAATAAAGTATTAAAATTATTAGTTATAATAAAATATGAATTAATAAAATTATAAATTACAAATTATTAATTAACATAAAATCCTGAAATTCGGTTACAAATCCGGTTCAGTAAACAACCCCTAAAATAAAATTATCACACTCTGATTTCCCATAAATGGACAGTGTGAGTGGTGGCCGCTATCCGAACCCGGTCCAGGCCGGCCTGACAAGGGTCGGCTGGATTGGCACCGGCATCATGGGCTCCGCCATGGCCTCCCGCCTCCTCTCCGCCGGCTACTCCCTCACCGTCTTCTCCCGCACGTCCTCCAAAACCCTAACCCTCCTCTCCGCCGGCGCCTCCGCCGCCCCTTCTGCCGAAGCCGTCGCCGCCTCCTCCGACGTAGTCTTCACCATGCTCTCCACCCCCTCCTCCGTCCGCTCCGTCATCCTCTCCTCCCTCCTCCCCTCCTCCCACCCCAACCTCGTCCTCGTCGACTCCACAACCAGCTCCCCCTCCCTTGCCGCCGAAATATCCGCCGCCGCCGCCCCCAGATCCGTCTTCTCCGTCGACGCCCCCGTCTCCGGCGGCGACTCCGGTGCCAGGGACGGAACCCTAGCCGTCTTCGCGGGAGGCGACCCCTCCGTCGTCTCCTGGCTCTCCCCACTCTTCAACGTCCTCGGCAGGGCCACCTACATGGGCCCCGCTGGCACTGGGCAGAGCGCAAAGATCGCGAACCAGATCGCCATCGGTGGGAGCCTCTTAGGGCTGAGCGAGTCGCTGGCGTTCGCGGAAGCGGTCGGGTTGGATCTGGGGCTGTTTCTTGAGGCAGTGAGGGGAGGGGCCGCAGGGTCGAAAGCCATGGATATATTCGGGGAGAGGGTCGTGAGGAGGGAGCTCGGGCCCGGAGGGTTTGCGGAGTACATGGTGAAGGATCTGGGGATGGCATTGGACGGGAAAGTGGTGCTGCCGGGAGCCGCACTGTGCTATCAGCTGTATCTGGCGATGGTGGCGAATGGGGACGGCAAGATGGGGACTCATGCGCTCATCTCTGTCATCGAGAGGATCAATGGGAGAAATAAACAGCGGCAGCATGAGGAGAAAGAGGAGAAGGAATCGGTTGAATGATCAAGGTGTTTGTTCATTGCTTCTACTTTGATCTTTTATGGATAAGTTACTTTGTTCATAAAATAAATTCGACACCACACTATTAGGAAGGGTACATATTCTCACATATCGTAGTGTGTTTGTGTCATGTTTAGTATGTGTCCGACCACTCGTTCCACGAACACCGGAACATATTATGGAGTGTCCATGTTGTCCATGTTTCCTATGTGCTTATGATATTTACTATTACGAGTTTCTTACACTGAAGACATTGTTAGTGTAGAGTTGAACTTTGTATGTTGTACTCATGTTTAAGAACTGCATGGAATTATTGTCCAATGTAAGTCTGTTATTCAGCATGCTAGCAAATGACAAATGGTTACACCCTCCACTAACAATTGATGGTATTAGCGCAGAAGTCTCGTGTTACTTTCTCCTGCTTCATTGCTAGCTAGAATGCACAAAACACGTGTTCCTTTCTCGTGCTTGCTTGCTTACTTGCTAGCTAGCTAGAATGCACAAAGGCACAATGCAAACAGGCATTAGCATGAGCATATCTCGTATGCCCAAGCACGCAGGCAATAATAAGCTACTTCATCTGAGTAGAAGACAGATGTACTCAGTCTAACCGCTAACTCATTTCTTGCCATGCTGGCTATTACAACCATGTGAAACTTTGAACTCACAACAATATGGTCAATCTTTCGCAATGTGAATTAGGTTTGCTAGTATGCATTTACTTTGAATTTATTTTCTTTGGGTTTCAACACATTAATCTGCAGACGACTACTAGCTAACCATAAAGAAACTACCTTGGATAGAGGTGGCACAAAAAGATCAACCTCAGCAATAGTTCAATAGTTATCACTTTGAACCTTAATAATTTTATTTTGCTTATATAGTGATATAAGTTACCCACAAGTCTCATCCAGTTAAAGTAAAGGTTTAAAAACTTGAACACTGAAGTTTATTACTGCTTTAAGGTGTCACTCTTGAGATAAGACTATAGAAAGTATCTATGAAATCATTCTAGGAAGACAAATTCATGTTACAAGTGCTCTATTTAATTGTATAAGTTTTTTTATTTTAACTGAACATGAATTTTCTTTGCTTTCATATGAGCTAATATGATTGGACGTGTATCAATGAGTATCAATGATGGGGAGCTTGCATTGAGTTTGCAGTTGTTTGCGTGCAATCTTAAGCTGCTTTAATGAACTTAGTATTTTGACAAATGAACTTAGTATTTTAGTTCTTCTTAATGGACTTCGATAGGAACATAAAGTTTGTAACATTCTATGTAGTTAAGAGGGTTTAAAGGTGAAACCACATTGGGGACCATATAGGTAAAAGGACACCGAAGCACAAAAGCAAACGCTCTGATTTTCTCTCCCAATTTCGAATTGCACGTGTTTTCTCTTTGCTATTTCTCTAGACTAACTATGTTGCAATGAGTATGTCGTGCCCCTGCTTGTTACACATACAATATAGCATGATACAAATACGACAACACAAATACCGCAGTATTTTGGAGGGTCTGTGTATTTTGGTATTTCTGTCTAATCTGACACCAAATATAAAGGCAAAAGCAGGATTAGAAAATTTCCATATCACAGATATTGAAATTTGAAACTTAGTTGGCAGATTTGAAAACCAGATGGCTTAGAAAGGCCCCAGATTGGTTCATAGCTACTCCTGGACTGCTATTGCCTCTTATTTCTCCATTCTGTGTATCATTTCTAGGATTGGCAACTTGTGTCGGAATTCCCTTTGAAAGGGTAATAGTGAGAATGCACTCCACCTTGTGCATGGTCTAGAATTTGTATATCTAGTGCTTAGGTAGATGTGCCATTCCTAACCCGAGTAACCTCAGGTGCATAATGTGTGTCATGCTTTTCCAAATGGTATTAGAATCTTGGTGAGGACAAGTGGGTTAGATTTACTCCTATCAGGAACACCTGATTTGAGAATAAATCCTTCTGTTCTTTGGATGAGGCTAGTCTGTCTTTCGTAGGATCTCCTGCTGGACTGGTATCTTGAAGGCATCTTTTAGAATCTCTAGCTGTCAGCGAATTCCCACAGGCACTTGCGGAAGCATTTTGCATAACCTGCCACTTGCAAAATGATTTTAGAGGGACAAGAGAGCTCTAAGGATCCTTCCATAAACTAGTAATTCTGCACGAGGAAGAGAACACAAAACTAGTACTCTGGAATGATCCTTGGAGCTAATTGTGAGGTTTGTGTTTTGTGCAATGGTGGGACAGAAACCATCCCCATCTGCACTCCTTTGCCCTACCAATGACATTTTTAGAATTAAGAAGAGATTCTTACTTGGACATTTTGACTTTCTTGGCTCTTTTGCTTTGGTAGTATTGCTTGGAATATTTGGAATTAAAAGGAACAACAAACCTTTTGACATGCATGTGTCACTCTTCCTTTGATATCTAGACTAGCCAATGATATTGTTCTCTGGTTTATCTTCTCAGGTGGATTTGCAAGGCATAGTCCAAAAGGTAGGAAGATCGCAAGAGAATTCAACGAGGACTCCCATAACTTTGGAGTGTTGTTGATGGCTTTTTATGTTATGATTCTTCCTGATTGAGGTGGCTCCGTCCCGACTTTTCCGGTGATAGTTTCTTCCGACTAGAAAGCTTAGACATCTTCATCCTAAGTGTCAGCTGGGTGTATTTTTTGTATCTTGTTTGAATTTGCTCCAGATTTCCTTTCTGTTATCTTTGCTGCTGGGATGGTGCTGATTTCTGTTTATTAAAGGATCTGTATATCGTTATGAACTTTAAAATAGCTTGGCCCCACCCTCTTTTCTACTCGAGTGGATTTGTAATTGTTTGTATCTATGATATATGAATAAATATATGTTGCTTTGGTACCTACAAATGGAGGTTAGCTTGTTACTGCACAAGTCTCAGAATATATATAGCATTTCCATGTTTTAGTTGTACTAAAATGGCACATGCAGTCAAGGACAAGTTATCGTCAAAAAATATCATCCATCTTCTTTCAATCCATGCAAAAGGATGTTATTATGCAATTTTATGTATCAAATCCTCCCAGAAAGTTTTTAACTTTTTCCTCTGGCAGCTAAAGCTTTACTCCGATAATTATGTTCAGAGGCTGGTTCAGTTGCAACTCCAAAAAACGATTGCTTTGATTGAATTGATTCTGCATATTATTGTCAGCTGATCCTTTTGTAACTGTGCTTTTGATAAAGAACATTTAGTCACAACATTTGTACTGTCGAGAATATTGTTACAATAACTCAAGCTACAGAAAACATCCTCCCAAGTTGATCAATCATACAGCAACTTGAAATCTTTGAGGAGCTCGAAGCAGAGGCGGCTGGATTTCTCCAGGCTTCCCAAGCTGGCCACAGGCAGCCATTTGATCATCTCCTCTGCTGGGCCTCAGGAAGACAACACACCCAGCTTCAGCCAGGATGTTCCGAAACGTGATCATTTTCTGTTCACAGGTGGGCTTGAACTGTGAGCCGCAGTGAGGATTAAATGAGATAAGGTTGATCTTGCATGGAATTCCACGAACAAGTTCTATAAGCCTCTCTGCGTCTTCAACACTGTCATAGAGCCAAACAAAATAACATCAAATGATTTGAAAGTGGAAATAACACAGGCACTACCAATCTTTTGACGTCTCAAATTACTTGCGAGTGATTGTATATTCTCTTTTCTGCCGCTTTATCTTTAGATGTTCTTATTATCAAAGGTGCAATGTGGCATATGCATCAACTCTTTTTCCATATATATTATACGTTGAAAGTCGACACGATAATCAGAGAATTCTGACCTGTCATTTACTCCTGCAAGCATAACATACTCAAAGAAAACTTTGTATTTGTGTTTGAAACTAAGCTCCTCCCTTAATGTCTGCAGAAGCAGGCTGAGTTTGTATTTTCGATTAATAGGCATGATCCAGTTTCTCACCTGTGCATTCATAAGAATCATCAGGTAATAATACACAGCTACACCTTTATCAAAAATTAGTTAAAACTCTAATTGAATTTATAAATAACCTCATCTGTTGTCGCATTGAGACTAACTGCTAATGCGCAGTTAGACTCACGGAGGAAGCGCTTGATTTGAGGAACAAGTCCACTGGTTGAGACCGTCACTTTACGCGGGCTAAATTGAAGGCCTTGCTCATCAACCATTATAGATGCAGCTTTCAAGACGTTGTCGATGTTGTGAAGAGGTTCACCCATACCCTGAAGGAATATATTAAAGGAAGTCAATGTCTGAAAATAATGATGTGCTTATAATAAACATGGAAATGTACTAAAGCATTTAGGGCTTGTTTGGATCGGTATAATTGACAGGAAGTGTGAAAGTGACTTCTTGTTTATTGAAAGTGAATGTGTATGCTTTTGAGTTTCATGCTAGTTTTTCTCCTGAAAACCGACTTTCAATGGTTGGATACATAATATTTTGTACTTTGAAAGTGGGCAAATTCACACTTTCGAGTTTGGATGTTAAGTATGAAGATGGAAAAGTAAATGAGTTAATTACAATAATAACAAAATTTAATTAATTATCTAATAAATTGTTAACCATTATTAATAATAATTATTTTATTTTTCTAATTTAAATATTAACAATTGATATCACCAACTATTTATTAATTAATTATCTAAATAATTAAGTAATTATAATTACATAACTAAGTTATTAAGTGGATTGGCCTTAATTAAGTAATTACTTAATACATCATTAAGGCCTATCTTAATGTATTACTAATTTATTAATGCCGACTGCTATTATTTTAATTACTTATAATGCAAAAAATGCCATAAATAATATTTTAATGAATTTTTAAGCCATTATAATGGATTGGCCTTAATTAAGTAATTACTCAATATACTATAATTCCGTCCTTAATGTATTAAATAACTAATTTATTAATGTTGGCTGCTTTCATTTTAATTACTTATATTGCAAAAAGAGGCCATAAATAATATTTTAATTATTTATTAATATATTATAATTAAATGAATAAACAACCAATCCACTTAATAATGTATTAGTAATTAATATATTAAAAAAAGCAGCTGGTCACTTCTATCCACATGTGGAAAAAATAGGAAGTGGATTGGCCTGGCCACCTTTTGCACCCGATATGTAGGGGGCAAGAAGTGGTGACCACTTGTTGTCCCCACATCCGAGTTGCACAAAACACCAAATGTGTGAAAGTGTGGTCTCCACCTTCAACCACTTCCACACATCTATACCCAGTTACATCCATCCAAACACCCCCTTACTTCTAGGGATCGAGGCCAAAGAAGATGGCAATGAACCAGATGAGATCTGAAATCCAATATAATTATTTTACAAAAAATACCTAATTCATCAGAGTTTCTCTCATGTTAGGATATATTGTATAACTTCTTGAATTCATGCGCAAAAAGTAAGTTCAAGAAACAATGACGGTGCAACGACCAAAGCAGCAGTAGAAAATCTAAGCAAGTCTAGAACTCAATTACCAGATCTGAAGGGAGGATTGAACAATGCAAAAGAAGTGATTGTGGTTAACGAAGAACAAAATGCACCTCGATATCGACTGATTTCTCAAACCTTGTAAGTTATAATTAACATATTAAATTAACACACTAAAGAAAATGACGTTTTACCAAATTATCTCACTTTCCTAATACCATACATGCCAAGAGTTGAGTTATAATGCTCCAATCAACTCCTTAAGGGAACTCGCAAAATGAATCTCATAGGTTAGGCCCTGTCCGCTAAAGATTAAAGTGTACTCAAGGCATACAAGAAAATGGTGATAATGGGACACAGAATGCAGGTCCATAACATGTTCATAATTATTAAAAAGAAAAAAAAGAAACTCGATCCATAATGCTCCAATCAACATCATACAGTAAGAGAATCATATCAAACTTATCTCACAGGTTATGCTGAAAGCCTGAAATTTTGTTACAAGTGATAAAGACATCCATGGAGAGGCAACAATATGGGAACCATATACAGGTCTATAATATATTCATAATAGGAAAAAAAAAATGAAACAGTTCATCCTTCTGCTAAGTGAAACGGTCAAGTGGAAGCAATTTTAGGTATCTATCAAATTACAGACAATTGAAATTAACATATTGCTGCCTCAGGTCATTCATCGTAAATGTAAGAACACTGTCTAAACCGTTGTGAAACATGTATAACAAGCTGTGATGAAACATTATAGAAAGCCTTCAGATCATTATATCAATAAAGAAAATTTAGGGTACTCACCATGAATACGACATTGGTGATAGATCCAAATTCACTTGAGAACAAGCGTCGAGCAAAAACTGCCTGCTCAACTATTTCAGCAGTTGTTAAATGCTTCCTCAAGCCCATTCTGCATAAAATAAATGTTTGTTAGCATGAAGCAGTGAGGAATCGTATAAAAATACATGAGGGTGGGTTTATTATAAAAGATAACTTGCCTGCCTGTGTAGCAGAATTGACAATTCATAGCACAACCAACTTGACTTGAAACACAAACAGTTGTCCTCCCCCTAGTACAAGGAATTACAACTGTTTCTATCACTGACCCATCTTCCAAAGTGAACAAAATCTGCAACCTCCTGTGAGTATCAGAATTAATGAAAATACTTTGAGATTTTTTTTTGCATGCTAAAGATTTTTTTTTAAGACCCATAGGCATAGTTAAAGATTATCGACAGCTAAGTAGAAAATGTAGAATTAGTCTCAGAATTAATGAAAATACTTTGAGTTTTTTTTGCATGCTAAAGAATTTTTTTGAGACCCATAGGCATAGTTAAAGATTATTGACAGCTAAGTAGAAAATGTAGAATTAGTCAAGTGAGGAAAAGAAACTACCTTTCGAGTTCTATCAGAAGCTGTGAGAACATTTTTCACCGACAGTGCCTTGAAAGCAGCATTTTCACTCAGCATTTTCTTAAATTCTTTATTCAAACCTGCAAAATGGTATGTCAAAAGATTACAGCTATAAAATGTTGTGTATTGTTATCAGACCATTCGGAACTTTAAGGGAATACTATTCACTTAATAAGTACATACATGGCTTTCTGCTAACTAACTGAAGTAAAATTTTCCAAAAGAACTTCTTCCACCTATAGTTCAATACTTTAATTGTGCAGACATTAATATGCAATACCTGCACGTGCCACGATCTTAATTCATTACTATGTTATACCCAGTTGTTGTCACGAACATGTTTTTGGTACTACATCTCTGTTTATAAACAAATATATTACCAATCATTATTATAATTAAAATAGTAGAACTTGAAAGACTTATTAGGTATTGTAATATATTATATTATACTAAAACAAAAGCCATTGTTGGTGGTTCTAGACACGTGGCAGCTATCTACTAAAAATATGTTTTGCCCTCCTCCACCACTAAACCAAAACTGCTAGATGAATACAAGCAAACCGACTTACCACATATGATATATCCTATAAATGCGACCAGCTTTAATGACCTATGATTCCTTTCCAACCATTAAACTCATGGCTGTAAACTTTGCAACCTATGATTTCTTTGTGGCATAGCTCATTGTTAATTGTCATTACTAATTAAATGCATCAACTCCTTGGTGAATAAGCTGACCTATGTGGCAGGCTACGAATGTTAGGCTATGAATATTAATGGTCATTGTTTTTTTTAACATCAAACAAGCCAACGGTTTGTCGAAAACGTAACATTATGTCACATGCATTTGACTACCCATTGCCAATTAAATACATGCATGGTTGACAATACTCATTCATTGCTCCTGGCAGCACGTGATTCATAGTCTTCCTAACTTACTTTTTCTCATATAACATGTAATAAATAACCAATAAATAATTCTAACTATTTGAATTCATAATCATATTATCTATAAAAAGAACACATTATTTGTTTTGTGTGGGACAAGACAAGTGTCAACAGAGAAATTTTCATGTAAGTTATCATCCGTAGAGTTACTTTCTGATTTTGTGTTCCCGTTATACTAACCTGACAATTTATCCCTCTAATAAATTTTAAAAAGTAAAACAAAATAAACCGCCTCTGAGAAGGATAACTTACCTGACAACTTGCTCAGTTGACACTTGTCTTGTCTAGTTCCAAACAAAACATATAATGTGTCATTCCTATAAATAGTATGATTAGGAATACAAATAGTTCGAATTATTTATTGGGTTATTTATTATATTTTATTTTGGAAAAAACAAGTTGGAAAGACTATGGATCACATGCTGCTGGAAGTAAGTAAGTCAGCCATGCATGTAATGTATATTGTCACGTATCGACAAACCGTAGGCTTGTTTGATGTTAAAAAATGAGTTATGATATTAATATTCAAACCGTAGGCTTGTTTGAAGCATTTAATTGGCAAGATTGGCAAATAGGCTATGATTCTGCAACAGAATCATAGGTCTTCAAAGTTGTCAGCCAATGCATTTAAGGGATCATATTTGCATTAAAGTAGGCATCATTCATAACATATATGGGTAAGTTGATCGACTTGCATGCATTTAGCAGTTTTGGTTTAGTGGTGGGTGGAGGACGGAAAATACTTTTAGTAGATATTTGTCACCTGTCAGAACTGCCAACAGTGGCTTTTGTTTTAGTATAATATTGTATAATAGATTCCATTATAACTAGCTTCTCGGTATAATAACCAAGCCTTCTTGAACGTTTCCAACATGAGAAAAATAAAATCAGTAATCCCTTACGTCGAAACTATAACAGAATACCTTGGCTAAAATATAGGAGTTGATCTTCTTCTAATCCCTGAAACTTTTATAAATAACAAAAATTCTCCTGATATCAAATTAACCACACTAAATAAGTTTCTCCACCCAACGACGAACTACCACCTATCAAGGAACTAGATTGAGATATAAAAAATGGAAGTCATGTTATCATTTATTGTTTTTGGACCTGAGGATGATATCCTTGATTTGGCCTTTTCAACCTAGGGACATCTTGAGAATGAATCATGATCAGCAAGGAATACTCAAGCTCAAATTGACAGTGTCAGCCTCACAAGTAGAAACTTATTTACTTATTTGTTCAACATATTTAAATTGTTCCTTATTGGATTGTTTAAATGTGTCTATGATGTATGAGCTAAATTTTATTTACTCACTGATCAAAGCTTGGAAATAATATTTATCACATAAAAGTAAAACATGATTTTATTATATACCAATCTTCTGTTCATGACCTATAAACATTCTTTATGATATAATAAAGCTTAAGTAGAATATTTGACCAGATAAAAGATGAACAATCTACACACACCCGTGTGCGTGTATTTATGCGTATATATAACTTAATATAGCTTCAGTTTGGAAAACAATAATAATGCTCCAAAATAGGTTACATAGATAAATATGACAGCCATTATCAAGCAAACTCCATTACTTGAGAGAAATAATATGTTAACAATACAGATTAAACTAAACAACAATAACAAATCCTTCATCCCAAGCTTTATAGCACCTACTTAACTTTAGCATGTAGCATGATTAACCTCACCACATCGTAGGAACATTATTACAAAGCATTAGTTGGAAACCAAGTAGAAGCAAACAAGCACTCAACCATTACAACATATCATCCAACCATTCTCCATCAAGATGAAGCCCTTCATAGAGGAAACTAGTTTGACCATTTTCTTTATTGACTTGATGTTAAACGGACATCAAACTAGAGAGTCCATGAAGTGCACACAACTAGCAAATTGCAAGAGAGGTAAACCCACCACATTATTTATGCAGTTTGAGCTAAAATGGTAGGATCAATAACCCCTACTGAAATAATCAAACTCTGCACATGATTACTTCAATCTTTGAACATGAAACAAGCCGAATATCCAATGGAAAAGCATTACAAAAGTACATAGAAAAGTTATAAAACAATCAGTTTGCTGAAAGAATGTATTGGCTAACATAGTTTATCGGATACTCAAAATGAATTAAAATCGTTCATGGTGCATGATATATATATATATATATATATATATATATATATATATATATAGGGTAAACGGGATATGAGCCATAGTGCTCATATTCCTACATGAGCCATCACATGTGGACCAATAGGAATAGACTCCTACATCTCATGTGCACCCATGTGCACTAATACACTCTATTCCTATTGGTCCACATGTAAATGGCTCATGTAGGAATATGAGCACTTTGGCTCATATCCCGTTTACCATATATATATATATATTTCCAAGTGATCAACATTTTTTTCTCAAACATTATGAGGAAGATAACAAGAAACCTGGCAGATCATCGTGACTGTGTGCCCAGATATTGTTCCCGTAGAGGCACTTCCACAACATCATCGCCTGCCCCGGCCTAAACCCTTGTGACTGAACCCATTGCTGTTAAAAAATGAATCATTAGTATTGATAAGTCCATTTACAGTTGACCAAGAACATATCTTAAAGTTTACACTTTACATAAGAAAACCGCGCTAAGGGGCTGTTTAGTTGCCTCTAAGTAGTGTTGATGTAACACTTGTTGCAGCACTTACAACATTTCCAAAGTTTGGTTTGTTGAAGTAGTGCCAAATTACTAGAACAAAAATGTAAGACCTCATTGTTGCATCTAAAATGACCATAACACCACTTGCAACAACAATTTTACACCTCTTCCTCTCTTCTCTTTATTCCGTGCCACAATGTCCTAACCAAGCAACAACTTTCTATTTACAGCAGCAAAAGTTGTTATCTAACACAGGATTTGTAAATCATGTAGCATCATTTATAAAGGCAAACAAGCCTTGTATTTGCAACACCACTTACAACAACAAATATTGCATACTCTTTCAAAGGAGAGCATTTTTTACATTACAGATATTCAAAAAAGCTGAAATTAAGCTTCTAATTGGTATAATGACAACAAAACGGGAAAAAAAATCCAATAGAAACTTTTCTCCATCCCGCTTAACCAAACATCATCACGTTGCAATTGGGGTAAATTGAAGAATAAAACAAAACTTCTTCTACAAGTAAACATTCAAAAGTAAGCAATGTTCGACGTATTTCTTGGAAAGGCGCTTACTTGGAGCTCGGGCCACGCCATTTCCTTGAGAAGGACCTTGGAATCGGAGCTCGACTTCGTGCCTGGACCCAAAAAAAAAAAAATATTCAAATCTTTACAGTGAAAAATCATAGAGAATGGAAGAAAGATTGGATCTTTGAAGAATTTACCAGATTGAAAAGAGAGAGGAATCGATCGAAGGGTATTTCTTGAGAGAAGGCGACGACGAGGTAGAGAGAAGAAGCCGAGAGCGGAGGAGGAGGAGGATGGCAAACGGACGATGGAAGCCATGAGCGGCTTCGGCTAGGGGTTTAGGGGTTTTTTTTGGGATTTATTTTTTGGGGGTCTGATTTAAGGCTTTTCTACTACTATTGTTGATGATTTAGGTGGGACCAATGTTGTTTTGGGCCATTATATCGGTTTATCCGCGTCCGACACCGGTACAGACTCCTGATAAGTAATGGCCACACTTTTTTTTTTCAAACACCCTAGTTGCAGATGATTATAATCTCAGAAAATTTAGTGTACGGATAATAAATTTATATTAATTAAATATAACGATAGAAATTTTGGAATTTCAATAAATATCGTCAAATGGCGAAATTTTGGAGAACTTGATTTTCGCCAACTGGGTTGGCGAAAATCCGAATTTTGGGCGGGAATAGACAGATTTTCGCCAACTGAGCCCAAATTTTCGCCAACTGAGTTGGCGAAAATATGGCCTCTACGGTTCGGGTGTTGGTGGGTTGGTTTAATATGTAATGTGTTGGTGGGTTGGTTTAATATGTAGTGTTGGTTTAATATGTTGGTAGTTGGTTTAAATATGTAGGTGGTTGGTTTTAAATGTTGAGTTGGTTTAATATGTAGGTGGGTGTTGGTGTGTATTATAAGGAGAGGGAGGGAGGAAGCAACATTACAGGAAATGAAGAAGAAGTAGAGAAGAGAAGAGAAGAGAAGAGAAGAGAAGAGTAGGAGGAAGTAAGTAGAGAAGAGAAGAGAAGAAAAGAGAAGGAGAACAGGTTTGTAATTTTTTTAATTATAATTGTAATTATTTAATTGTAGTTACTATTTTAACTATTATAATTGTAATGTTCGTGATAGTAGGTATGCTAACAATAAATATTTGATTACATATCTTAACACTAAGTATTAAATATTGCAGATGGGTACCCAAAACGATGGACGTATTCCAAGAGGGCCTACCACATGTAGCGCCCCGTTCTCCCGTTGCGGAGAGCGCGGCTAAGAAACACAAGTCGGTATCGTTCGATCGGGATAGATTGAAACAAGAACTTGTCCTCGTTATGGATTTGTTTCTTCGGAATCGATTCTCATATTTAGTGGACCGTGCCCCCGGGATCGACTTAGCGGCAGAGTCAGGAGGGACCTCTCCGCTGCTATCTCTTATTGCCTCAGTTTTCGATGTCGCTTGTTGCTTTCGTGCTTTGAGTTGGTTTTGAGATTTGCTTGTTTTCCTTGAACAGTTTCGATGGTTTCATTGTTTTCATTCATTGAACTGCACTTCAATTCCGAGATTGGAAAGAGTGGAAGGACTATTAATTGAGCCGTTCGTGATGTAGGTGAACGAGCAGTAGGCGGCTTACGAGCGGAGTCGTGAAGTGCCTCTTTCCTTCTCCCTTTAAACTATCTAAGTGAGTGGCTACCAACCCGATTAGCTAGCCCTGCTTCCAGTCTTCACAACTAATAATCTCGTATTCATCTTTGCCCCGATCAAACGATACTAAGTAATAATAAAAGAAACCAAGATAAAAAGGGAATAGACTTGGTTATTATGCTTGTCAATCAAACTTGTGAACTGTTATCTTATCGTATGCTAGTTCGTGCAAATGTTCTATAAATTATGCTAAGTATGACACACACCTTGTATTGTGCATAATTGTTCAGGGAGGCTATGCAAAATGAATCATGTAATACTGCTTGTCGTGTACTCGTGTTCTTGCACTCGTGTTGCCTCAACTGCATGACTTGTTAACTTGTTAATCGTGTTCGATCATGGACAACTTGTGCACAAGGTATTGGTTCTGCGGACGGTCGCTGGGGCACTGGCACCGATCCGATCCGGGCGGAACTCGTGTACGGGACAAGATGGCTTACAACGCCTCGTGTACTATCGTTGCATGTTATCCTTGTCTCGGACTAGTCCATTATGGCAATCATGCCAGTGATCATCGTGTATATTTAAACCTGTTGCAAACTAACTAGTGTCTTCGTGGCAGGGAAGGCATGGTAAGTATTGTGCAGGTAATTCAGCGGACAGGTAAAATCCACCGAACGGTGGCACGTTCATTTCAGTAAATTCTATATGCTGCTTACTTGTAAATGAACTAAGGCAAGATAGAAACCCACAAATATGCATGCTTCATTAAAACAACGTGTTGATTGGTATAGTTCGGTTAGCTCGCCTTCACCAGTATATTTTGACATGCTGACCCTCGTTGAAACAGGTTCTCCGCACTAAGGCGAACCGAGCGAGGAGCCGAAGTCGTCTTCCCGATCCAGTCCAGCTGTTGGCGCATCCTGATCGCGCCGCCTTTTGAAGTACTTGAAGAAAGGAGCTTGCACTCTTCATACACAATGCAGCTCCGTGGCAAAGCTGTCCTCCAGCCAGGAGGTCTTTATCATTTTAAAGTTATAAAGGGATGTAATGTACAGGACTGCTATCTCATTTTGAGTCAACACTTTTGTAAGTCCGTGCGGCATATTAGCTGACTCGTTCAAGAGTTTGTAATAGATGTTCATTATCAATAAAGAGAACTTTTCCATGTTTCAACTTGTGTTCAATTTATCTGCGTACTCTGAATATGTGCTCGTTATGCAAAATACTTAGCCTTGTGCGGGCGTAACCCCAGGCCCGCACGGTATCACGATTCGGGGGACGCCCCAATGATTCTACGGAATCGGGTTGTGACACCACAGATACGATTATCCAGCTACGTGAGTCGCATATTTTGTAAACTCCCTCGACCAGATTTCAGTATTTTAATATTATTTCTAGTTAATTAGAATTAGTGTAACTTTTTAAAAATTTATTTATTAATATATTCTATTGATTGTGCACCTGTTTGTTATACAATAAATTAGGGCACCACACTAGCTGTTAACCCTAAACTAATTTCCCATCCCTGCCCTAGACTTGCTAGACTACATTTTCCGTATTTTTAGCAACTCCCAGAAACCTCGTTTTGTGCTTCGTTTTAGTCGCACAAATATCGTTACAAACGTACGTATTTAATTCCTATTTAATTTTCTGCTCTTTACCAACCTCTGTACCCTAGAGATTTGAGGACCAGTAGGCACCTGTTTTGCCCAACCAAAAATACGATAATATTCTACACTAATTGTATTACAATTATCGTATTGACACCGTAGAAAAATTATGACCCTAACTGCCCCTAAATAATTAGTGAACACCGTGCGCAGTATTTATTAAATAATAAATACGGTGACCCGTATCACCTGCAGAATCAGGCCCTGCATCTGCCCAGACTCATCCCCGCACTTCCCAAAACACTTCCCCAGCATTTCCCCTCAATTCTGTAAATTTTGGTAATTTTTAGAACCAGGTGATTTTTCAGACAAATTGCATAATTGCGCAATTTCCCAATTTTTGGACTTTTATGCAAATTGTGAAAAGATTAGGGTTTTTATGCAAAAATGTATGTGAGGTGGCCTAACCTCATTGGCTAGACAACCTAACACCTACATGTGGCATTATTATCCAGAAAAATCTATTAGAAAATATCCTAAATTACAAATTACTAAAATACCCAAAACTTCTACTTATTTACGAAATTGCCATTACCCTAAATCCTATATAAACCCTAAACACCCCCCCCCCTCTCTCTCATTCCCGACTCCCCTCGGCCAGCTCCGGCGACCGCCCACCGCCGGACCACCGCCAACCCCTTCGCCCCTCCCCCTGCTACCTCCCCGTCCATCGCCACCCTCTCCGGCCACCGCCTCCGCCGTGGCAAGCCACCGCAGCACCCCTCCCCTCCCTGACCGACAGCAACTCCTCCTCTCCCCGACGCCCCTCACGGCCACCCCGACCACCGTGGACCACCGCCACCACCACCAAACACCTCGCCATCTCCTTCTCCACCGCCCTGACCTACCCCCACCGCCCCACGACGGCCTCCGCCGCCGGCAGCTCCCCCGCAAACCTCCACCACCCTCGCCCTGTCACCTTCCCCGAACTACCCCGACAGTCCCCCACCGCCCCTCCGACAGCCTCCGACCTCCGCCACCGCCCCAGACCTCTCCGCCCCGACGTCCTCCTTCGATCCCTCCGCCTGGCCGGCCGTCTCCACCGCTGCTCCGCCGCCACAAGCTGCTGCAGCTGCCACTGCTACTGCTGACTGCAGCTACTGCTGCAGTTGCAGCTCCGGCCAGCAGCCGCCGTAGCCTCGCCGGAGCTCCACCGGCGACGACGCGGGTCCCCCCCTGACGTGGCAGGTGATCTCTCTCTCTCTCTCTCTCTACGTATTTAAATACGTATATGTGTATGTTGTCACGCCCCAGTCCCAAAATACCGAGGGACCAGACGCGTGATAATGGCCAGCAGTACGCACCGATGGATAAACCCAATTTAATGGATCCATCAGGGCATACTTAAGCTGTAATATAACAATAAGCAGGTCCAATAATACCTAATCACAGACTATACTAATCTCATCCACAACAGATAATCACAGATCAAATGCCAGAGTAAAAGCAAGTAAAAAGAATCTAGCATATCTCAATAAAGAGTCTCGGAGAACAATCCGAGAACAAGTCTAATACAATGATGCAATAGACTGGAAGTAAAGTAAATAGGAACAGAAGTAAATGAGTATCTCAAACCAATACCCAGGAGAAGTCCTCTGGTACGATCCCGTCCTCTGGTCCTGGTACTGCTCCAATGTAGGCACCTGCTTCTGCTCCATCTAATGCTCCTGTACTGTACAACTCTGGGTAGATCTCGTCTGCAATATCTGGGGACATAATCCGGATCCAGGTCCTCAGGGGACATAGCAAGGTACAAGAAAGCTCATGCCAATAAATAATAATGCAGTGCAGCAAATAATGAAATAAGCAGGGTAAGTATGTAAACATCTGTGCAAAATGCCAGAGAGAATATCAATAGTACTCAGGTTGAAACGACTGCAAGCTCTGTGTAGGGGAGCCGGTAGCAGTGATATCATGAGATGGTCTAGCTCAGCGGGAGACTGAGTAGCCGACATAATATAGTCAACCTGTAGCCTGCGGGTCTCTCCAGCAATCGATGGAACAATAAGGGAACACTAAATAACCAGCTAAGTGATATGCAAGATGAGAGCAGCACTAGAACTCAGGCTGAAGCATACTACAAGCTCTGTGTAGGGGAGCCGGTAGCAGCAGTAATATGAGTAATGGGCCAAGCTCGGGCTTCAGAGTCTTGTGCCTCACGATAATAGGGGTGTATATATATATGATCAGCCTGTAGCCTGTGTGTCTCTCCCCACCCAATGTAATCACACGTCTCATGTCCATGATACGCACAATCATATCTAATGCAAAAAGTCATCTAATGTCTAGGAATATAATATCAATGTCAAGTCCTGTATCCTATACAGAATCACCATGAATATCTCAGGAAGATCCTGTCTCATGAATGGTGTCAAGTGTCCTGGGTCATATGGTACTTGATAAGACAAGTACGAAAAGCTAAAGTGTCGCGAATATCCATCTCTAGATGACAATACACAACACCGCGTACGGTGTTGGCACCCGACTGATAATCGGACGCTAAGTACGTCACACGGTCCTAGGTTAAGCATGCACAGCACTATAAAGAAGCAAGAAAAATATGTAACAATACTGCAGAGTTTGGCAAGGTACACTTGCCTGGGGTCCTGGCTCCAACTGTAGCTCTGGTCTCAGTGTGATCTGCAGATACTACTCCGGTTGCTGAAATAAATATTACCATTAGATTCAGAAAATATCAAATAGCTAGAAACGCCTGTCCTTACGTCCAATTTGGACACAGGGGCAAAAATGACAATTTCGGGCCAAAGCGGGGTCCACATGTGGGCCACTTTGCACCGAAAAGCGTGTCAGGGTCAAAGGTCTCCAAATGCGTCAAACTTAGTGTCAACAAGTCAGGAACGATGATACGAACCCAACGGAACTTCCAGAATTGGATTCCGATGAGCCGATCACAAAATCGCCCGTCGAGCGGGGCCTGTGGGGCCCACGACACGCGATTTCATCAACGTTCTCAGAATCGAACCAAACTTGACCCACAGGACCAGCGTATTGCTACGAGTCCGATGGCGCAAGTTTTGTCTCGATCCGACGTGTTTACACTAAGTTACAGCGATTTGCAAAAAAGTCGGATACGGGCCGTTGTCCGCGGATACGCACTGATTCCGGTGTGCACGCACATCCGAATCAGCTTCTGCGAAATTCCGCACGTCCGTATCGACGGCGCGCACGTATCTGTGAAGTCCGCGCGCGACCAAGTCGTCCCGTTTGGCGGGGCGTACTCGGTTCCGGAGTGAATTGGGTGTTATTTTTCCTGTTTTTGGATCGCGGCTCGCGATTACCACAGGACGCGATGCCCCGAGCGGGTTGCACGGGCACCGAGAGGGTTATACAGGCTTCGCAACGCAATTGATGGAATTGAAAACAAAATCACGAGGTGAGAGATGCAGGTACCTGAACGGGGCCTGAAAACAGCGAGTATTAATCGTGTCCGACACGCCTAGGGTTAGGGTTTATGGTTCCTGTGTCCGGCCGTGGATCCTGTGTCGAGTCCTTGCTGTGTCCGTGTCTTCTTTTCACTGGGGTGTCGCCGGAGTTGGCTGAGCACGGCGGAGGCGAGCGGCTCGACGGAGTCTGTGGGCGAGGCAACGCTGGCCGGAGGCTAAGGGAGGTGCTGGTTCGTCGAGTTGGTGTAGGATAGGGTCGGCTCAGGCGGGTCACCGGCGGTGAGGCTAGGGCTGAGGTCGTCAGGGAAGGAGGCGGTGGTGCTGCAGCAAGGAGGCGAGTTCAGGGCGGAGGAGAAGAGGGGTCTGGGTCGAGCGGGTCGAGTGCTGGGGTGGCGCTCCGCGGCGGTTGCGCGGGGAGGAAGTTGAGGAGGGGTTGCTCGGCTGAGCACGGCGACGCCGGCGGAGATGAGAGGAGAGGAAGTCGTGGGTGCGGGGAGGTTCTGGAGGCGGGCTCGGGTGAGGGGGTCGACGAGCCTGGCGGTGGCGACGAGGACGGAGTCGTCGAGGGGTTCCGGTGGGGCAGCGGGAAGGTGCTCCTGGCGGGCGAGGAGAGGCTGATGAGGTCGGCGGAAGGCGACTGTGAAGCGGGGGCGCGGGTTCTGGAGGGGAGCGGAGACAACGGAGAGAGGCGGGGTTCTCCGGCGAGGTGGTCGTCGTCAGGAGGAGGTCGAGTTGGTGAAGCCGACGGTGGTGAGGACGCGGGGCTGAGTTAGGGTTCCGGTCAAGGGGCGGCCGGCAGCTTAGGGTTAGGGTTAGGAATTTAGAATTTAGGGATTAGGAATTTGGGGATTAGGGATTTGGGAATTAGGGTTTCTTCCTCTTTTCTTTTGTGGAGAAAACCTAGGGAATAAGTAGGTATTTATACTTACAGAAATTAGAATAGGGTTAGACCTAGGATTCGGGCTGGGTCAACGGGTCAACGCTCCTTGGGCTGGGCTTCGGCTCTCATGGGGATATCGGGCGTTGGCACGGATTTAAATTCGGTTTAATTATAAATTGGTTTCTAGGGCTTTAAACGGGTTTCCGGAGTCCAATAAACTCACCGAAAAATGTCATGCGTCCGGTTTTCCGTTTTACACCATAAAATACTATTTCCATAATATTTTAATATGAATTAACCATAATTAAAAATCATTGAATTACCAACGCTTAGGTTTTAATTCCCGAAAATTGCCAGAAAAATTGGGGAAAATCCGAAGTTAAAATTCTGAAAATCAGGGGGCTTACAATCTACCCAACTTATAAAAATTTCGTCCTCGAAATTAAATTAGGGTAGGGCTCTCTCTCTGTCAAGTCTCACTTGATTACAGTCTAAGAATTTCTCTCAAGTGAGCATTACGGTCTCTACCCAACTTAGAATTTACCCATCTATCATTTAAGGCTATACATCTAATAAAGCTATGCCCCAACTTATTTAATCATGCTATTGAATCCTCAAGTCTTTCAACACCAAACATATCATGTATGATACTCCCTTAATCATATATAGATGGTCATCAATAATGCGACCGGCCTGTGGGGTGTATCTAGTACTATCTATAAATCAAACCTATACCCAAGCACGAGGTTTCGTCTTTCCGGAATAAGGGAAGACGAAGATCAATGATAAAGAGTTCAAGGGTGAGTTAGTAGAACAGAAGTATCAGGATCAAGGCGTTTAATGAAGTCCAATGGGAATTGTCAAGTTGTTGTGGATTGAAATCCTATTGGTAAATTCCTATTCGTATGCTCGTATTAGTACAGTTATGTAACTGATATGATATGCTCAGACATATCTAGAGGGCAAGTATACTAGTCAACTATATATCCCAATCCACGTAAAGTAGTCGTGCGAAGAGGCGAACCAAAATGCACTAAGGTTGATCAGACCGTAATACACTGATTCTGAATAGACAACTGTATTAGTGTACGCGTCCAATAATACAGATGTCATGATCAAGCTCGATAAAAGGATAAGCTTGCAAAACTAGGCTATATTAGCAGCATAAGTCAAGGTAGTACAACAATTAGAAGTACGCTAGATGATGAAAGAAGGTACAACTTAATTCAAGTTCTTAAAACAATCACAAGATAAGCACAATCACAAAAGACTCTATAATCTCTACTGTTATCAATTATAAGTAAGTTCAAAATTACATAGGTTAAGTCTGAGGTCACGAACCAATATGCACGAGATAAAACAAATCTAGAAACAGAAAACTACGAAAAATTACGCACATTAGCTACTCCATGAGTCTGCGCGTCCTCTGAAGTCATCGCTGGAGCTTGTTCACGTTCTTGTAGTTGATTCCTCTGCTGCTGTTGAGCCTGCTGAAAGAGTGTTGTTTGTGGTGCCAAGGGTGGCCTCGGCTGATTTCCTCCTGGGGCTGGTGGTATGACTCCTTCAATTTCCGTTTGCGGTGCTCCCAATGCTGGATGGGCTGGCCTTGGTACTGGTAACGCTTGTTTGTTATCCACTGGTGCTCTTTCTCGACGCTCAGGGCATTCTCTTAATAAATGCTGATTGGATCCGCAAACTATGCATAACCTCTTCTTTCGTCTGCACTCGTCCTCAGTATGGCCTCGCTTGCGACAATATGGACAGACAGGTATTGCCTGTGGAGATGCTTCTGGTGGCTGGTGCATGTGAGACTTCTTTGTAACTTCTTCATGTGGTGCTCCGGTTGGTGCTGATATGGCTGGTTGTTGAATCATCAATACTTTCTCTCGATGCTGAAGACAATCCTTGGCTAAGTGTTGACTGTTTCCGCAAATCAAGCATAATCCTAACTTGCGTCTGCATTCTTTTTGAATATGGCCTATCTTGCCACAGTAGTGACAAGTTGCAAGAACTAAGGCTCTTGGTGCTGCTCTCGGTGGTGGATTCATCTGTGGTCGCTTTGCAGCTCTTTCCTGTTGTGCTTGGTCCGGTGCTGATGCATACAGCCGCTTCTGGCTGGACTCTATCCTTGTGTTGCACTCCATGGGTCATGCTGTAGCAAGAACATTCTCGGCTAAGGTAGTTGTAGTGGGGCTGATTAATCTCCGTAGCTCCGAGCTAAATCTGTCGATGAACTTCTCCGCTTGGATTTGCTGGGCTTCTTCCTGAACCTTCTGTTGGGCTTGCATCATCGCATAGAACATGCGAAACATCTGTTGTTCGTCCATAGCCTGCCCTTGTGGAATGGTAGGCGTCGGTGGAGCCAACTGCGTCGATGGTGGAACGTCATCTTCCGGGATTCTCGAGGCATGCTGACTTGCTTGCTGTGATGATGGACCTTCACTAACTGGTGTCACTTCATCTCCGTTGGTTACCACATCATCTCGTGGTGATCTGGCAGGAGTCTCGTTGTTTGTTCGTGAATCCATAACTCTGCAACCAAAATAAACAATAAGAGGCGCACAAGAATCGGCAGGATGCGAGTCAAGAATTTAAATTCGAATCTGATATAGATATCAAGGATGATTCAAGCAAGTGGATGAGATCTTAGAAACTTATCCTATTCTTATTGCAGGCTTGCTCGGTCCCTAAGTTGAAACCGAACAATTTAGTCGTTGACCTGCATGGGCCACCACAAAAACCATGTCACGCCCCAGTCCCAAAATACCGAGGGACCAGACGCGTGATAATGGCCAGCAGTACGCACCGATGGATAAACCCAATTTAATGGATCCATCAGGGCATACTTAAGCTGTAATATAATAATAAGCAGGTCCAATAATACCTAATCACAGACTATACTAATCTCATCCACAACAGATAATCACAGATCAAATGCCAGAGTAAAAGTAAGTAAAAAGAATCTAGCATATCTCAATAAAGAGTCTCGGAGAACAATCCGAGAACAAGTCTAATACAATGATGCAATAGACTGGAAGTAAAGTAAATAGGAACAGAAGTAAATGAGTATCTCAAACCAATACCCAGGAGAAGTCCTCTGGTACGATCCCGTCCTCTGGTCCTGGTACTGCTCCAATGTAGGCACCTGCTTCTGCTCCATCTAATGCTCCTGTACTGTACAACTCTGGGTAGATCTCGTCTGCAATATCTGGGGATATAATCCGGATCCAGGTCCTCAGGGGACATAGCAAGGTACAAGAAAGCTCATGCCAATAAATAATAATGCAGTGCAGCAAATAATGAAATAAGCAGGGTAAGTATGTAAACATCTGTGCAAAATGTCAGAGAGAATATCAATAGTACTCAGGTTGAAACGACTGCAAGCTCTGTGTAGGGGAGCCGGTAGCAGTGATATCATGAGATGGTCTAGCTCAGCGGGAGACTGAGTAGCCGACATAATATAGTCAACCTGTAGCCTGCGGGTCTCTCCAGCAATCGATGGAACAATAAGGGAACACTAAATAACCAGCTAAGTGATATGCAAGATGAGAGCAGCACTAGAACTCAGGCTGAAGCATACTACAAGCTCTGTGTAGGGGAGCCGGTAGCAGCAGTAATATGAGTAATGGGCCAAGCTCGGGCTTCAGAGTCTTGTGCCTCACGATAATAGGGGTGTATATATATATGATCAGCCTGTAGCCTGTGTGTCTCTCCCCACCCAATGTAATCACACGTCTCATGTCCATGATACGCACAATCATATCTAATGCAAAAAGTCATCTAATGTCTAGGAATATAATATCAATGTCAAGTCCTGTATCCTATACAGAATCACCATGAATATCTCAGGAAGATCCTGTCTCATGAATGGTGTCAAGTGTCCTGGGTCATATGGTACTTGATAAGACAAGTACGAAAAGCTAAAGTGTCGCGAATATCCATCTCTAGATGACAATACACAACACCGCGTACGGTGTTGGCACCCGACTGATAATCGGACGCTAAGTACGTCACACGGTCCTAGGTTAAGCATGCACAGCACTATAAAGAAGCAAGAAAAATATGTAACAATACTGCAGAGTTTGGCAAGGTACACTTGCCTGGGGTCCTGGCTCCAACTGTAGCTCTGGTCTCAGTGTGATCTGCAGATACTACTCCGGTTGCTGAAATAAACATTACCATTAGATTCAGAAAATATCAAATAGCTAGAAACGCCTGTCCTTACGTCCAATTTGGACACAGGGGCAAAAATGACAATTTCGGGCCAAAGCGGGGTCCACATGTGGGCCACTTTGCACCGAAAAGCGTGTCAGGGTCAAAGGTCTCCAAATGCGTCAAACTTAGTGTCAATAAGTCAGGAACGATGATACGAACCCAACGGAACTTCCAGAATTGGATTTCGATGAGCCGATCACAAAATCGCCCGTCGAGCGGGGCCTGTGGGGCCCACGACACGCGATTTCGTCAACGTTCTCAGAATCGAACCAAACTTGACCCACAGGACCAGCGTATTGCTACGAGTCCGATGGCGCAAGTTTTGTCTCGATCCGACGTGTTTACACTAAGTTACAGCGATTTGCAGAAAAGTCGGATACGGGCCGTTGTCCGCGGATACGCACTGATTCCGGTGTGCACGCACATCCGAATCAGCTTTTGCGAAATCCCGCACGTCCGTATCGACGGCGCGCACGTATCTGTGAAGTCCGCGCGCGACCAAGTCGTCCCGTTTGGCGGGGCGTACTCGGTTCCGGAGTGAATTGGGTGTTATTTTTCCTGTTTTTGGATCGCGGCTCGCGATTACCACAGGATGCGATGCCCCGAGCGGGTTGTACGGGCACCGAGAGGGTTATACAGGCTTCGCAACGCAATTGATGGAATTGAAAACAGAATCACGAGGTGAGAGATGCAGGTACCTGAACGGGGCCTGAAAACAGCGAGTATTAATCGTGTCCGACATGCCTAGGGTTAGGGTTTATGGTTCCTGTGTCCGGCCGTGGATCCTGTGTCGAGTCCTTGCTGTGTCCGTGTCTTCTTTTCACTGGGGTGTCGCCGGAGTTGGCTGAGCACGGCGGAGGCGAGCGGCTCGACGGAGTCTGTGGGCGAGGCAACGCTGGCCGGAGGCTAAGGGAGGTGCTGGTTCGTCGAGTTGGTGTAGGATAGGGTCTGCTCAGGCGGGTCACCGGCGGTGAGGCTAGGGCTGAGGTCGTCAGGGAAGGAGGCGGTGGTGCTGCAGCAAGGAGGCGAGTTCAGGGCGGAGGAGAAGAGGGGTCTGGGTTGAGCGGGTCGAGTGCTGGGGTGGCGCTCCGCGGCGGTTGCGCGGGGAGGAAGTTGAGGAGGGGTTGCTCGGCTGAGCACGGCGACGCCGGCGGAGATGAGAGGAGAGGAAGTCGTGGGTGCGGGGAGGTTCTGGAGGCGGGCTCGGGTGAGGGGGTCGACGAGCCTGGCGGTGGCGACGAGGACGGAGTCGTCGAGGGGTTCCGGTGGGGCAGCGGGAAGGTGCTCCTGGCGGGCGAGGAGAGGCTGATGAGGTCGGCGGAAGGCGGCTGTGAAGCGGGGGCGCGGGTTCTGGAGGGGAGCGGAGACAGCGGAGAGAGGC
Organism: Iris macrosiphon; assembly: GCA_036927795.1. Classification (NCBI taxonomy): domain Eukaryota; kingdom Viridiplantae; phylum Streptophyta; class Magnoliopsida; order Asparagales; family Iridaceae; genus Iris; species Iris macrosiphon. Next base: position 160,793,079 of record JAYESA010000016.1, on the reverse strand, counting down.
GGGGTTCTCCGGCGAGGTGGTCGTCGTCAGGAGGAGGTCGAGTTGGTGAAGCCGACGGTGGTGAGGACGCGGGGCTGAGTTAGGGTTCCGGTCAAGGGGCGGCCGGCAGCTTAGGGTTAGGGTTAGGAATTTAGAATTTAGGGATTAGGAATTTGGGGATTAGGGATTTGGGAATTAGGGTTTCTTCCTCTTTTCTTTTGTGGAGAAAACCTAGGGAATAAGTAGGTATTTATACTTACAGAAATTAGAATAGGGTTAGACCTAGGATTCGAGCTGGGTCAACGGGTCAACGCTCCTTGGGCTGGGCTTCGGCTCTCATGGGGATATCGGGCGGTGGCACGGATTTAAATTCGGTTTAATTATAAATTGGTTTCTAGGGCTTTAAACGGGTTTCCGGAGTCCAATAAACTCACCGAAAAATGTCATGCGTTCGGTTTTCCGTTTTACACCATAAAATACTATTTCCATAATATTTTAATATGAATTAACCGTAATTAAAAATCATTGAATTACCAACGCCTAGGTTTTAATTCCCGAAAATTGCCAGAAAAATTGGGGAAAAATCCGAAGTTAAAATTCTGAAAATCAGGGGGCTTACATATGTATATATGTATAAGTATATGTATATGTATATATATGTATATATATATGTATATATATATGTATATTAATATATATGTATGTGTTTATTTATATATTATATAATATATATTATATAAATACTATAAATACAGTATATATATGTATAATAATAATTATTATTATTATAATCTTATCATATATGTATGTATATATTTATGTATATATATACATATAAATATATATCTATACATAATTATACATATATATTTATATATATGTATATTAAGTATATAAATCTAATTATATATATATATTTACATATTATGTAAATATATATTAGCGTATTGTATATATATTTATATGTAATTTATTTTATTATATATAAATACTATTATACAGTATAATAATACTGTATAAACTAGTATTATATATATACTAAATATATGTATATATATATATCTATCATTATATACATATATGTATGTATGTGTACTACATACTATTAGATAATATTATTTATTCTGTTTATATATATATATCTATAGTATATATATATGTACATATATTTATATATATATAATATGTATACTATATATATATATCATATATATATAACATATTTATATATGTTATATAATTACTACTATAATGTATATATGTATACTATGCATTTTTTTTTTCCTTTTATTACTGCATTTTATTTCCTGCACTATATATATGTATAAATATACCTATATATATTATCTATAAATATTATTCAGCTGGATAATACAGCATATATATATATTATATATTTTCAATTCCTGCAAAGTCATTCAATTAATTATATCTATAATATTATATATTGTGCTGGATATTACAGCCTATTTATATATTGCACTTTATTATATATTATTATATTTAACAGTGGTCACATATAGACCCTGGTAATAGTGCTGGATATTACAGCACTTATATTTATATTTAAATTCCTGCAATGTCATTTTCTTTTTATATATATATTATCTATATATATACAATACTATACAGTACATAAATATACATATGTATTTACTTTTCTGCCCTGTCTTTTATTTATTTATATTATATTATATAACACAGTGGATATACCCTGCTACTATATACCTGCATTGGTCTGTTCTTCATATACTGCTATATATATATACTACTACTACATACTATATCTATAAGAATATATATATACTATATATATATATATCTGTGGTGTGTATCCTATATATACATAGGTATATATACTTTTATATTACAGCCTTGATATTCACGAACCCTGTCTATTTTAACAGAAACCAACTCCAGCACAGCCAGTGACCCCCTGTCACCAGCAACCTTAAACCTGACTGCAAGATCAGGTTATCAACACTATCAGGGAGTAGGCAAGTATACCTTGCCAAGTTAATGCTTAAATTCAATTCTTGATATCTGCGTTGTTCTTAAATTTCATATACTTTGATCACCTGAGACTGCCTTGGTACAGTCAACTGTTATGTTGACTTGTTATTAACAGACTCACCAACAGCTGAGAGTATCCTAATATTCTCCTAGACCCTATCACGGGAACACGCAACATGGTTGCAATGCATATTGGGATGCGAGCTGCGTATTTGATTTGCTACCAATACGTGTGACCCGCATCACGGATTAGAATAATTTAGGAAATGTACGACTTGACATTTAGTTACATTGGGCGGGGAGAACAACTAAAATACGTATGGGACACCCACCTCTTTACCATGTGCCGCACTCGACGGAGTGATACGGATGATATAGATATGTATTCATGTGACCATTCTCATCGTAGATGGAAAATTGTATAGTGCCCTTGAACGGGGGCATATGTGGCATATACTAGCCTGTCACTACAGATTGGTGAATTACGTCAGCATATGTCTAGCCACACATTTCCCATACGTATTAGGTTGTCTCAAAATGCATTTCACTTAGATGGTTAGCACCCTGTATTTATTTTACTCAGTATTTTATTTATTCAGTATTTACATTACATGGCATGTCATTTTCCTGTATCTTGTTACGTCCCTCTGAGGACCTGGTTCCCTGCCAGGTTTATCTGAGACACTCCACCCCACAGTATCTGGACCTGGACAGGAGTCTGGACATTCCCTTGAGATGGAGATAGAGGAGATGCCGTCAGAGTCTACCTGAGTACACTGGCGTTGGAGCTACATACTTTGAGGATGTTGCGCTAGATTATCTTATTTCACTTCTGCTTACTTTTTGTAGTGGGATTGTTTCCACCTGACTTCATCTGGGTTATATATGACATTTCAGATTTAGCATCTATATATATATTCAGCACTTTCCCTGTTATTCTTGTGGATGAGATAGATTTACCTGAATTTAGACTTGTAGTATTTTAGGACAGCGTAGCACATCACTTTGGGTCCATTAAATTGGGTATTCCCTTAGTGACGTGTCAGCTGGCCAATGCCACGTGGCATATATGTACAACTCCATGTCAAATTTTGTGCATTTTACTTCAATGGATAAAAGACAGAAAAATTTGAATGGGTGTATGACATTATTACAGGTATAATTTTTTTCTATAATTTTATTTACTAAAGAAATATGTACACTTACATGATATATTTTTTCTAGGTTTGGTCCTACGAGCACTTCAGTATCGGTAGGCTAGTCTCCCGTATTGATACAAAAGATGGTGTCTTCCCATCAGCTTTACGGTGGATGACGCTGATCCAACTTGATGTGCTCACAAGGATATCGTAGTATATCGGGGCCAATTCGATTCACTAAGGTTTAACGAGGTAAATTTTTTATAGTGTCTTATATATATTTTTGTATTTCATACAGTCAATATGTTTATTATCTTACAATTTTATTGACATGAAATAAGTAATTTTTTTACCGTACCGACTTGGACAAAATCCTCTTGAGTTACAAACAACGGCCTTTGGATTGAGTCTACATAGATTTTTTATAATATTCTACGATAACATCATGTATCATCCAGCTGATTGTGTTATGCGACAGTTCTGGATGATACAACACATTCCTGATTAGCCACCATGTAATTCTCCTGATTTTCAAAAATTTATAATTTGGACATTTCACAATTTTCTGGATTTTTTCTGTAATTTTTAGCAATTAAAACTAAGGTATTTCAATTTTGATGGATTTTTAAATGATAAATAATAATATTAAAATATTATGAAAATAATATTTTATGGTGTAAAATTATAAACTAGACATAGGGTAATTTTTCGAGAATTTATTGGACCCCGGAAGCAGTTTAAAAGTCCTAAAAACTAATTAATATATTAAACCAATTTAAAATCCAAAATAAACCGGGTTTATTTAATTAAACCAAACTAGATTGAACCGGACCGGACCGGCCGGTCTGCCCGAACCGGCTCAAAACCCTTAACAGGTCGGATCTGGGTCAGACCCGACCCGCTTGGACCCGACCCGACCCGCCTGAACCCTAACCCCCAAATCCTTTCTTCTTCCTCACCCGTTTCCTCTTCTCCGGCGGCCGTTTCCGCCGCCGTGGCCGCCGGAGACCTTCCCTCTTCGTCTCCCCCGAACGCCCGGAGCCACCTCGCCTTCGCAACGGCCACCCCGTCGTCTCCCTCTCCACCTCTATATAAACCCCAGCCGGCCGCCTAGGTTTTTCCCATTTCCCTTTCTTCTCCGGCGAGATCCACGACTCAGGCCAACCCCCTCCGTCCCAGCCGCCCTCCAGCACCAGTACTCGGCCCCCTCGACTCCGCCCAACTCCTAAGAACCCGACGCCAGGCCAACTTCCGGCCGACTCCTAAACCTCCAGCCTCCAGAATCCTCGGCCAGGCCGACCCCGACTCCGGCCGGCACCGCAGCGCCGGCGCTGCCTCCACCCGCGCCTCGGCTGACTCCGACGACACCCTCAGCCGTCCAGTACAGCCTCCGACGAGCTCGGACACGGCAGAGCCCAAACCCTAGTTTGGACACGGGTTGGAACAGTGTCCAGGACACAGGACACGAGTCGGACACGAGGTTTTCATGTTTTCAGAGTCCTGTTCAGGTACTCGTATCTTTCTCCTCGCTACCCCGATTTCTTTTCCGTCAGTTGCATCGCGTAGCCTGCATGACCCCCTCGGTGCCCGTGTAAACCTGTCACGCCCGTCCCAAAATACGTATGTAAACCCCCTGAATTTTCAAAATTATTAAAACTTGGATTTTTCAATTTTCTGAAATTTTTTGGGAATTTTCTGTAATTAAAATCAAAATTTTAATTAATAAATAATTTTTTAATGGTTAATAAATAATATTAAAATATCATAAAAATAACATTTTTTGGTGTAAAATGAAAAACTGGACTTAGGGTAATTTTTTTGGAATTTATTGGACCTCAGACCTATTTTTAAATGCCTAAAAACTATTTATTTATTTAATTATTATTATTATTATTATTATTATTATTTTCTATCCGGCCTGGCCCGCGGCCCAACTCTCAGCCCGACCCACCCGCTCGGCCCGCCCGCCTTAACGGGTCGGGTCGGGTCCACCCGAACCCGACCCGCCGTCCGTTATCCGTTCCCCTTCTCCCCTCTTCCCCGCCTGACCCGCGCTGCTCCGCGTCCGCCGCCGCCTCCCGCGGCCGCCGTGCCACGCCGGCCACGCTCACCCGCCCGCTCCGCGCACCTCCGCACAGGCCGCCGTTTCCCCCGCCTCACCCGGCCACCCTCTCCCCTATAAAAACCCCCGCAGCCCCCACCCTCGCCACCGTCAGCCACGACCCCCACCACCGTCGACCGCCCGAGCCACCTCGACGCCGGCCGACCCAGCCGCCTGGCTCCCCGACCTCGCCGCTGCAACCCCTCGCCTCCAGCCGACGACCCCAGCCCAGCCGCCGGAGACCGTGCTCGAGCACGACAACCCCGCAGCCAGCGTATCCGCCGCCTCCGGCGCCGTGCCGCCCTCGCCGGCGCCGCCCAGCACCCGGCCGACCGCCCCCGGCCAGCCAGCGCCGCCTCAGCCTCCGGCCGGCCGCCGCGGCTCCAGAAACCCTAACCCTAACCCTAGTTCGATCCGCGTGTCCGACACGTGTCGGACACGACTCGACCCTGTTTTCGGGTCCCCTTCAGGTACTCGTAACTTTTTGTTCGTAGCTCCGTTTTCAATTCCGCAAATTGCGTTGCGAAGCCTGTATGACGCTCTCGGTGCCCGGACAAACCGTTCGGGGCATCGCGTCCTGTGGTGATCGCACACCGCGATCCAAAAATAGGAAAAACTAGACCATGTTTCATCCCGGAACTGAGTGCGCCCCGCCAAACGGGACGACTTGGTCGTGTGCGGTCTTCACAGATACGTGCGCGTCGTCGATACGGTCGTGTGAGATTTTGCGGAAGCTGATTCGGGTGTGCGTGCACACCGGAATCAACGCGTATCCGCGGACATCGCCCCGTATCCGACTTTTCTGTAATTTGCCCTAACTTCTTGTACACTCGTCAGATCGATACGAAACTTGCACCATCGGACTCGTAGCGATACGTTGGTCCTGTGGGTCAAGTTTGGTTCGATTCTGAGAACGTTGACGAAATCGCGTGTCGTGGGCCCCACAGGCCCCGCTCGACGGGCGATTTTGTGATCGGCTCATCAAAATCCAAATCTGGAAGTTCCGTTGGGTTCGTATCATCGTTCCTGACCTATTGACACTAAGTTTGGTAAATTTAGAGACCATTGACCCGGACACATTTTTCGGTGCAAAGCGGGCCCACCGGCGGACCCCGTTTTGACCCGAAACTGTCGTTTTTGCCCTTGTCTCCAAATTGGACCCAAGGACAGGCGTTTCTAGCTATTTGACATCTTCTGAGCGTGATGGTAATGTGTATTTCAGCTTTTGGACTCATCTCTAAAAATTTCCCCAAGAACATTTAACTGGATCCAAACAACAGGCAAGTACCTGCACTTCAAGTTAAATCTTTATATTGTGATAATTAATTCCCTGCTTTACTAGTACCCTTGATGATTACACCTAGTGTTAGAAATGCTGGATTTCATGTCTTGAATATTGGAGATTCATGTCTTATTTTTCATGTCAGGTGGGAGAATACTAGAAGGCATGTAGTTTACCATTTCCCCTGCCATATTTAATAGCTGTTGGTACGCGACTGTACCTCAGCCGGATCCCGATTTTCCCTGTTTAATAGCCGTTTATGACGGCTGGATTAGCCTTATAAACCCCTACATGCCAACTATGTATTCTAAAAACAAACACAAGTTCACACAGATAGTTCTGGTCTTGTTATATTTCTTGCGGACTGTTGTAGTTTCATTTTCCTGTCTCATTTATTTCTGTTTTCTCATATTCCTGTTTACAGCTTTAACCCTGAGATAATGATGTTCTGTTATGCAGTTTCTCAACATGATATTCAATTTAATTGTCATAAATATTTAGTTTAATCTTGTTGTGCACTGTGTACTTTGCTCCTTTCCTGACTGGATCTGTTGATTTAGGCGATGATGAGGACCTTGCCCCTACATATTATGGTCCCTATGAGGGTACAGATGATACCTATGAGGAGCCAGAACCCACCCAGGAGACCCCTGCTGCAGAGTAGATAGCAGTAGCTACTTTCATTTATTTGCTCTTTATCTTAGTAATCGGGTTTGTCCCCGATTTCATTCTGATTTCTGTACTAAACATTTGATTCTGTTGTCGTATTTATTTCAGTTGCAATCTTAAGTTTCTGTTCTCATTATTATCTTGCCTATGTTAATTGTGAATGAGCTAGTTTAGTTAGCTGTGGATTTGACCTAGACAGCGTACTACCGCCGACTCTGCGGCGTAGGCTGGACGTACCCACGCACTCGTGCCCGAATTTCCGGGTGCGGATCGTGACACGTTTTTATGGTGGCCCATGCAGGTCCTATCCTTAAATAGGGTAATACCCTAAGACAGGGTATGGAATAAGATTGAGGATTCTAGGAAAAGCTCATTCACAGTATAGGGTCCTTATTTCAAATCTTGATATCATTTCTGCTCAATTTTCCTATCGCCTTTGATTTCCAAGTATTCTATTCTGATCTTCCTATCCCTTAATCTTTCAGAATGGTCCAGACAAGGAACACAGTAGGAGGCACATCAGAACCAGTTGAGCAAAATGTGCCCGAGACTCTTGCACTCCCGCCGCCTCCATCTGTTCCGGCAGTTACTCTGGATGGGGCACAACTACTTGGAGTGTTCCAGGGACTGGTGGAATCCCAGAAAGAACAGACTGCACTTCTGCGGACCAGCCTCTCAGAAGCTCTTAGGTCCCAGGAGTCGCCACTCAAGAGGCCAGGGAGTGCCAAAGACTTCAAGAACCTTAGACCCCTGGAATTCTACGGAACTGAGGGCATTCTCTATGCCGATGAGTGGATAGAGAATGTCGAGAGACTCCTGAAGACTGCTCGGGTTCCTGATGATCTCAAAGTGGAATCCGTAAGCCTGCAACTGTTCGACATTGCTCGAACCTGGTTCAGAGATGAACCCCAACTATCTGCTCCTGACCTCACCTGGGAGGACTTCAAAAGGCTATTCAAGGAGAAATTCTACCCCGAAGTGGCTCGGGAAGCTCTCGAAAGCCAATTCGAGAGATTGGAACAAGGTAACCTATCTGTTGATGAGTATACTGCTGAATTTAGCAGGTTAAGCCACTTTGTGGAGTACATGGTTCGTACCCCGGAGGACAGAGCCCATAGATTCAAGAAGGGGCTATCTCCGGATATTCGCCTTGCTGTCACCACCAGCCGAGCTCGCACCTATAAGGAAATCCTGAGCGTGGCACAAGGCGTTGAGAGAGACATGGGGCATAAACTAAAACGAGAGAGAGATACCGGAAATGCGGGACCCAACAAACGTCTATTTCAACAACAACAACAGCAGAGGGCCCCGCAGCAAACTCAGCGTCCTCTCCCTCGAGCTCCAGCACCCCAACACCAGGCTCAAGGACAGAACCAACAAGCTGCTGCTTGTAACTTTTGCCAAAAACCAGGTCATACTTGGCAAGTCTGCAGGAAGAGGCTAGGTGCCTGCCTCTACTGCGGCTCAGCAGCGCATCAAATGAGGGACTGTCCTGCTGCTCAAGGATGCACCGCTGCACCAAAGGCTCCAGTCCAGGCCAGAGCCCCAGCAGCACAGCAGAGGAGACCCCCGCTTCCAACACAACAACAACGCTTTGCTCAGCACCAACAGCAGCAACAGAGGGGTGCACCGCAGCAAGGCCGTGCTTATGCAATGACTCTGGAAGAAGCTGAAGCCACAACAGACGTGATCACAGGTTCTGTGCTTATAAATTTAATACCAGCTATTACTTTATTTGACTCTGGAGCTTCACATTCATTCATGTCAGTAGATTTCCTTATAAAGCATAGCTTAATCACTAAACCCCTTAGGAATTGTTATAAGATCATTACCGGTGGAGGAATTATCCCGGTTAGTGATGCCTGTAACAATTGCCCTATTACATTGTGTGGAAGAGAACTGTATGCTAGGCTACTCGTAATGCCAGTGCCCAGTTTTGATATTATACTGGGTATGGATTGGTTGAGTCAACATCATGCCACTATAGACTGCCACAGAGGTAGTGTAATCTTCAAGCCCCCTGACAAGCCAGAATTTGAATTTGCTAGAGGTTATAGAGAAATGGGTAATAACAAAATTTGTGGAGCCCTAGTAACAGAAGAATTGCCACTACCCATCATCTCTGAATATCTTGATGTCTTCCCTGAGGATCTCCCAGGCTTACCCCCAGACCGAGAAGTTGTGTCACGATCCGCACCCGGTTATTCGGGCACGAGTGCGTGGGCACGTCCAGCCTACGCCGCAGTGTCGGCGGTAGTACGCTGTCTAGGTCATTTCTGGGGTCAATAAGTATCTATCTCATCCACAATAATGAACATGTAAGAATAATCACAGGAAATAGGAATGCTAAGATTTCATAATATTTAATCTGTGACAACCAATCCACAGTTAATACAAAGCCAGAAGATAAATCGGGGACAAACCCGAGTATGTGCTGAAAGGAAATAAAATAATAACTAACTGGCTACTCCTCCTCAAAGGTAGTCTCCGGAGTGGGAACCGGCTCCTCAATGTGTCACCTGCTAACTCATAGGGGCCATAATAGGTAGGGAAAAGTCCTCATCATCGCCTAAAACAACGGATCCAGTCAGGAAAGGAGCAAAGTACACAATGCACAACAAGATTAAACTAAATATTCATGACAATTAAAAAGAACTGACAGGTATCATGTTGAGGATATGTATAAATAAATAGTAACAATAACTAAGAGTTAATTGCTGTAAGACAGGGACATGAGTAAAACAGGAACAAGGTGACAGAAAAATGAATTACAACCAGGCAATAGGAACTGTAACAAGACAAGAAACTATGTGTGTGAACTTGTGTATTTAGAATACCTAGTTGGCATGTAGGGGTTTATAGGGTTAAACCGGCCGTCATAGACGGCTATTAAACAGGAATAATCGAGATCCGGCTGATGGACAGTCGTGTACCAACAGCTATTAATTATGGCAAGGGTCAGGGTAAACTACATGCCTTTCAGTATTCTCCCACCCGACACGAAAGCAAGACATAAAATCCAATATTCAAGACATGAAATCCAGATTCTAACACTACGTGTAAACATCCAACGGTACTAGTAGCGCAAGGAATTAATTATCACAATATAAAGAATAAACTTGAAGTGCAGGTACTTGCCTGTTGTTTGGATCCGATTAATTATATTTCGGGGAAATATCCAGAGATGAGCCCAGATGCTGAAATAAACATTACCATCACTCTCAGAAGATGTCAAATAGCTAGAAACGCCTGTCCTTGGGTCCAAATTGGAGACAAGGACAAAAACGACAGTTTCGGGTCAAAACGAGGTCCGCCGGTGGGCCCGCTTTGCACCGAAAAACGTGTCCAAGTCAAAGGTCTCTAAATTCACCAAACTTAGTGTCAACTGCTCAGGAACGCTGATACGAACCCAACGGAACTTCCAGATTTGGATTTCGATGAGCCGAACACAAAATCGCCCGTCGAGCGGGGCCTGTGGGGCCCACGACACGCGATTTTGTCAACATTCTCAGAATCGAACCAAACTTGACCCACTGGACCAGCGTATCTCTACGAGTCCGATGGCATAAGTTTTGTCTCGATCCGACGTGTGTGCACGAAGTTAGGGTAAATTGCAGAAAAGACGGATACGGGGCGATGTCCGCGGATACGCGTTGATTCCGGTGTGCACGCACACCCGAATTAGCTTCCACGAAAACTCACACGTCCGTATCGACGATGCGTACGTATCTGTGAAGACCGCACGCGACCAAGTCGTCCCGTTTGGCGGGGCGCACTCAGTTCCGGGGTGAAACAGGGTCTGGTTTTTCCTGTTTTTGGATCGCGGTGTGCGATCACCACAGGGCGCGATGTCCCGAACAGTTTGTCCGGACACCGAGAGGGTCATACAGGCTTCACAACGCAATTTGCAGAATCGAAAACAGAGCTACGAGGCGAAAGTTACACGCACCTGAAGGGGACCCGAAAACTAGGGTCTGAAACGTGTCCGACACGTGTCGGACACGAGAATTCAAATTAGGGCTAGGGTTAGGGTTTCACTCAGGCGGCCGGAGGACGACGAGGCAGGCCGGGGCAGGTCTGCACGGCGGCTGGCTGGTAGACTGCGAGCGGCAGGCGCCGGGGGCGGCGGGCCGAGGCTGGCCGGAGCTCTGGCCCGCTGCTGCTGGACTGACGAGGGGAGGAGGAAGGAGGGGCGACTCCGGCGGCTGGGCAGCGGCGTTGTCCGGTGGCAGCGGCGGCGGAGGGCGTCGGCTGCGCTCGGGGAGGGGTCGCCGGACGGTTAGGGTTCCGGTGGGTGGAGATCCGGTGGCTGAGGGGGAGACCGAAGGAGGAGGGTTTAATAGGCGAGGCGGAGCTGCGGCAGGCCGAGAAAGGCGGTCGAGAGGGGTGGCGTGGCGTCGCGAGGCGGCCGGAGCGCCGGGCGACGCGGGCACGGGGACTGGGGAAGAGGGGAGCCGGGTCGGGTCCGGGCGGGTCGGGTTCAGGCGGACCCGACCCGACCCGTTAGGTCAACGGGCCGCGGGCTGAATGGGCTGGGCCCGACGGGCTGGGCTCAGGTAAATAATAGGAATAATAATAATAATAATAATATTAACAAATCAGTTAATTAAATAAATAATTAATAAATACTTTTTAGGTGTTTTAAAATAGGTCCGGGGTCCAATAAATTCCAGAAAAATTACCCTAAGTCCAGTTTTTCATTTTACACCCAAAAATATTATTTTCATAATATTTTAATATTGTTTAATATCAATTAAAAATCATGTAATAATTCAAAATCCTGATTTTAATTTCAGAAAATTCCCAGAAAATTCCAGAAAATTGCGAAAAAAATCCCAATTTAAAATTTTTGTAAAATCTGGGGGTTTACAATCTACCCAACTTATAAAAATTTCGTCCTCGAAATTTAAAATATGGCAGGGTTCTCTCTGTCCAAACTCACTTGATTACAGTCTAACGGGTTCCTCTCAGGTGAACATTGCGGTCGCTACCCAACTTAGAATTTACCCATCTATCCTTTAAGGCTAAACAACTAGTAAAGCTATGTCCCCACTTAATTAATCGTGGTATTGAATCTTTAAGTCTGCAACAAAAATACACCACCTATGGTATTCCCTTAGTCATAGAGGTTATCATCAATTCGACCGGTCTGAGGGATACATCTAGCACTACCAATCAAACTTATACCAAACACAGGATTTTGTCTTTCCGAAATAAGGAAAGACGAGGACCAATAATAAAGAGTTTAAGGGCGAGGTGGTAGAACAGAGGTATAGGGATCAAGGCGTTTAAGGAATTCTAATAGGAATTTGTCAGGCGGTTATGGATTGAGATTCTATTCTGGTAATCATTTGTTCGCATGCTCGTATTAGTACAGTTATGCTCAGACATGTCTAGGGCAGGTATACTAGTCAACTGTATATCTCAATCCACGTAAAGTAGTGCGAAGGACGAACCAAATGCACTAAGGTTGATCAGACCGTAATACATTGATTCTGAGTAGACAATTGTATTAGTGTGTCGACCCACTAATACATATGTCATGAACAAGCTTGATAAAAGGGTAAGCTTGCAAAACTAGGCTATAAAATTGCAGCATAAGTCAAGTACAGCAAAATGAAGTGCGCTAGATGGTGATGAAAGAAGATACAAATTTTTTTTTAAGTTCACAAACAACCTACATTAAGCAAAATAACAAAAATTTCTACAAACTCTACAGTTATCAGATATAAAAGCATACCAGGTTATTAGCAAGTTTAAAATTTGCTAGGTTGGGGCTGAGGTCACGAACCAATGGGCACGAGCTAAAAAAAATTCTACAAACAAGATACAAATTTTTTCGCAGGTTCGAGACCTGCATGGGCCACCACAAAAACGTGTCACGATCCGCACCCGGTTATTCGGGCACGAGTGCGTGGGCACGTCCAGCCTACGCCGCAGTGTCGACGGTAGTACGCTGTCTAGGTCATTTCTGGGGTCAATAAGTATCTATCTCATCCACAATAATGAACATGTAAGAATAATCACAGGAAATAGGAATGCTGAGATTTCATAATATTTAATCTGTGACAACCAATCCACAGTTAATACAAAGCCAGAAGATAAATCGGGGACAAACCCGAGTATGTGCTGAAAGGAAATAAAATAATAACTAACTGGCTACTCCTCCTCAAAGGTAGTCTCCGGAGTGGGAACCGGCTCCTCAATGTGTCACCTGCTAACTCATAGGGGCCATAATAGGTAGGGCAAAGTCCTCATCATCGCCTAAAACAACGAATCCAGTCAGGAAAGGAGCAAAGTACACAATGCACAACAAGATTAAATTAAATATTCATGACAATTAAAAAGAACTGACAGGTATCATGTTGAGGATATGTATAAATAAATAGTAACAATAACTAAGAGTTAATTGCTGTAAGACAGGGACATGAGTAAAACAGGAACAAGGTGACAGGAAAATGAATTACAACCAGGCAATAGGAACTGTAACAAGACAAGAAACTATGTGTGTGAACTTGTGTATTTAGAATACCTAGTTGGCATGTAGGGGTTTATAGGGTTAAACCGGCCGTCATAGACGGCTATTAAACAGGAATAATCGAGATCCGGCTGATGGACAGTCGTGTACCAACAACTATTAATCATGGCAAGGGTCAGGGTAAACTACATGCCTTTCAGTATTCTCCCACCCGACACGAAAGCAAGACATGAAATCCAATATTCAAGACATGAAATCCAGATTCTAACACTACATGTAAACATCCAACGGTACTAGTAGAGCAAGGAATTAATTATCACAATATAAAGAATAAACTTGAAGTGCAGGTACTTGCCTGTTGTTTGGATCCGATTAATTATACTTGGGGAAATATCCAGAGATGAGCCCAGATGCTGAAATAAATATTACCATCACTCTCAGAAGATGTCAAATAGCTAGAAACGTCTGTCTTTGGGTCCAAATTGGAGACAAGGGCAAAAACGGCAACTTCGGGTCAAAACGGGGTCCGCCGGTGGGCCCGCTTTGCACCGAAAAACGTGTCCGGGTCAAAGGTCTCCAAATTCACCAAACTTAGTGTCAACAGGTCAGGAACGCTGATACGAACCCAACGGGACTTCCAGATTTGGATTCCGATGAGCCGAACACAAAATCGCCCGTCGAGCGGGGCCTGTGGGGCCCACGACACGCGATTTCGTCAACGTTCTCAGAATCGAACCAAACTTGACCCACAGGACCAGCGTATCGCTACGAGTCCGATGGCATAAGTTTTGTCTCGATCCGACGTGTGTGCACGAAGTTAGGGTAAATTACAGAAAAGGCGGATACGGGGCGATGTCCGCGGATACGCGTTGATTCCGGTGTGCACGCACACCCGAATCAGCTTCCACGAAAACTCACACGTCCGTATCGACGATGCGTACGTATCTGTGAAGACCGCACGCGACCAAGTCGTCCCGTTTGACGGGGCGCACTCAGTTTCGGGGTGAAACAGGGTCTGGTTTTTCCTGTTTTTGGATCGCGGTGTGCGATCACCACAGGACGCGATGTCCCGAACAGTTTGTCCGGACACCGAGAGGGTCATACAGGCTTCACAACCCAATTTGCAGAATCGAAAACAGAGCTACGAGGCGAAAGTTACACGCACCTGAAGGGGACCCGAAAACTAGGGTCTGAAACGTGTCCGACACGTGTCGGACACGAGAATTCAAATTAGGGCTAGGGTTAGGGTTTCACTCAGGCGGCCGGAGGACGGCGAGGCAGGCCGGGGCAGGGCTGCACGGCGGCTGGCTGGTCGACGGCGAGCGGCAGGCGCCGGGGGCGGCGGGCCGAGGCTGGCCGGAGCTCTGGCCCGCTGCTGCTGGACTGACGAGGGGAGGAGGAAGGAGGGGCGACTCCGGCGGCTGGGCAGCGGCGTTGTCCGGTGGCAGCGGCGGCGGAGGGCGTCGGCTGCGCTCGGGGAGGGGTCGCCGGACGGTTAGGGTTCCGGTGGGTGGAGATCCGGTGGCTGAGGGGGAGACCGGAGGAGGAGGGTTTAATAGGCGAGGCGGAGCTGCGGCAGGCCGAGAAAGGCGGTCGAGAGGGGTGGCGTGGCGTCGCGAGGCGGCCGGAGCGCCGGGCGGAGCGCCGCGCGGAGCACCGCGCGGAGCGCCGCGCAGAAAGCCGGGCGACGCGGGCACGGGGACTGGGGAAGAGGGGAGCCGGGTCGGGTCCGGGCGGGTCGGGTTCAGGCGGACCCGACCCGACCCGTTAGGTCAACGGGCCGCGGGCTGAATGGGCTGGGCCCGACGGGCTGGGCTCAGGTAAATAATAATAATAATAATAATAATAATAATAATAATAATAATAATAATAATAACAAATCAGTTAATTAAATAAATAATTAATAAATACTTTTTAGGTGTTTTACAATAGGTCCGGGGTCCAATAAATTCCAGAAAAATTATCCTAAGTCCAGTTTTTCATTTTACA
This sequence comes from Iris macrosiphon, assembly GCA_036927795.1. Classification (NCBI taxonomy): domain Eukaryota; kingdom Viridiplantae; phylum Streptophyta; class Magnoliopsida; order Asparagales; family Iridaceae; genus Iris; species Iris macrosiphon. Next base: position 160,777,429 of record JAYESA010000016.1, on the reverse strand, counting down.
CCCAAAAATATTATTTTCATAATATTTTAATATTGTTTAATATCAATTAAAAATCATGTAATAATTCAAAATCCTGTTTTAATTTCAGAAAATTCCCAAAAAAATCCAAAAAATTGCGAAAAAAAATCCTAATTTAAAATTTTTGTAAAATCTAGGGGTTTACAAGTTGAATTCTCTATTGACTTAGTGCCAGAAGTAGCACCAGTATCTCAAAATCCCTACAGAATCAACAAGAAGGAGATAATAGAACTAAATGAGCAAATCAAAGAACTAGAAGATAAATGCTTCATTAGGTCTAGTGTCTCACCCTGGGGAGCTCCAGTATTATTCGTGCCCAAGAAAGACGGAACATCCCGAATGTGTATTGACTATAGGGCCTTAAATGCCTTAACAATTAAGAATAAGTATCCCCTGCCCAGGATAGATGACTTATTTGATCAGTTGAGTGGAGCTCGGGTATTTTCAAAGATTGATTTGAGGTCTGGTTACCACCAAGTAAGGGTGAGAAAGGACGACATCCCTAAAACTGCTTTCAATACCCGGAACGGACACTACGAATTCTTAGTAATGTCGTTCGGGTTGACGAATGCTCCAGCAGTTTTTATGAACTTGATGAACAGAGTCTTTCAGAAATATCTAGACAAATTTGTGGTGGTCTTTATTGATGATATTTTGATCTACTCCAAGACCCCCGAAGAACATGAAGAACATTTGAGGCTAGCATTGGAGACTTTGAGGAAGGAAAAACTTTATGGAAAATTATCTAAATGTGCTTTCTTCCTAGACAAAGTAGAATTCTTGGGACATGTTGTGACTGGAGATGGAATAGCAGTAGATCCTAAGAAGATAGCGGCAGTAGAATC